>JAJOOH010005703.1:0-37001 GCA_029582605.1 Solanum gracilifrons
TATATATTAAGTTCTAAATAAATAATTAGTGTTTTTGTCTTGCTGAGAGTGAAGAGGGGATATATTTAACATGTGAAATTATGAATGTTGTCATTTTAGTCATACTTGTTTTTTCTTGGATCAACTTTTTGAGTGTATATAACGTATATCTAAAGTATAGCTCATGTATAGATGAACTATATTGTATAGTTAATGTCTATTTTCTATAACTTACAACGAGCTATATTGTATAGTCAATGTATACTTTTTATGATTTTTGGCTATTTTTTTATGTAAATAAAACTTTGTTATATTCGTTGTAAACTAATTACTTTATTGTATATATTTAAAACTATTCCTATATTTGTCGTAAACTAATTCCCTTCTATCATAAGCCTTAAATAAATGTGAAAATGTCTACTAGAAATCTGCAAATTTTCCATCAGGACATTATATACAATATGAGATTTTTGTCGGAACAACGCGGTATATTAAAATCATAAAGTGATTAACCGAAAACGTTTACAATTCGAGCACTAAACCGCATTATTAAATAATAATATTTATAAATCCAAACACCCGCATATGCTTGATGTGATACATTGTAGGTCTCTAAATGATGATTGACTAGGAAAATTCAATGGTAAATGCAAAATTCGTGTTACTATTAAAACATTAAGGGGTCGTTTGGTGTGATGGATAAAGACAAATAATCATGGGATACTTTTTTAGTACCCATCAATTCTTTGTTTGGTTTCAAAGTGTGGGATAACTTATCCCAGGATTAATAATTATGACTGGGATAAGTTATCCCTACTTGTGGGTGGTGTACTAATCCCGAAATAATTTATCCCGGGATAAAAATGTAAAATAACAAAATTACCCCCTTAAACCCTCTTTTATAAACAAACAATTTATTCTTAGAGGGTATTTATGTAAACACACAACTTACTCTTAGAAATTATGTCATGCATACTTGACAAACCAAACAACCAATAAGAAATAAGCTTAACATAACTAATACTATCATAACTTATCCCATCATATTTAATCCCAACATAACTTGTCTTCAAAGCAAACGACCCGTAAGGGTTTTATTAATCATTTAATATATTTTTAAAAAAAATTGTTCTCAAATAAAATGGCAGTCAAGTGCAATCCAATAATATAATTCCAATTAGGAAAAATATTTATCGTCTAATAATGATAATAAGACCTATATCTATCGAAACAAAGAATGAAAGGCAAGTGAATCTAATGCTTTTCATTTTCAATACATTTCTTCAATGCAAAAAAGGAAAGAACATAAATTTCTAGGCTCCCCAAGTTACTTTAAAACACAATTTCATATATAAAGCTTTTGGTGTTAAGACCAAAAATCACAATTTTACTTTCACAATTTCTTAGTGATAGTTTAGACATGACAAGAAAAATCAGCAAGGGTCGTCAAAGGGTCGAAATGGTGAAAATTATGAAGGCGAGTAACTTAGGACTTATGTTTTCTAAGCGTCGTGCTGGTCTTTTCAAAAAGGCTAGTGAACTTTGTACGCTATGTGGTGCTGAAATTGTCATTGTGATATTTTCCTCCGACGGCAAAAATGTGTTCTCCTTTGGTCAACCTAGCGTGGACACGTTGGTGCAGAGGTTCCTTGGCAGGAACCTCCCTCCACCAAATAATGATGTCCACAATCAACAAATCGTGGCTCGTATAGAGAAGCTGGTATTCATGAGCTTAATACATGCTCATGAACCTCGAGGGGGTTCTCCAGATGGAGAAAAATTGCGGAGAATCCCTTCGAGAAATTAGGAATAGAGTTGATGGTCTATGTTGGGAATCTCCTATTGAAGAACTTAACTATTCCAACTTCAACACTTGAAGAAGACATTGGAAATTCTAAAGAGAAAGGTTGAAAAAGAGGCACAAATAGTGAATAATAATGCATTCCCATTTCAGACATTGGGAAGTGCCTGGACTCCTCCAAATTGTTCTAGCTAAAGTTCTTCATATGGACTCAATGTTGGTGGACCTTTTGCTAATTGGGTTAGTGGATCTACTTCTTTCATAGTTCCTAATTACTAGTGTGCGTGTTATGGAATTGCCGAAAGTAAAATTAAAAACTTAAATATTATATTAAGTGTCTAGGTTCATTTGTCATTTCAGGTGTTCATCATGAAATGTTCATTAGTCATGATTCAGTCAAAGTCAGTACTAAGTGTTGTGTTCATTAGATAATGTTCATCAATTATGATTCAGTTGAAGTTAGTAATTTTAATTATATATGTTATGTTATTAGTCTATTGTCATGTTAATTTTACCTTTTGAATTGTATGACATATAATCTCTTCTTTATCAACATATATCAAGAAATTACAAACTTGTAGAAAAAAACATGATATGCCTGTATTATCATATATCGCGCTAGAATTTATTTCTCCTATACTTTCGAGAATCTCCTCAAGATTACGCAACCCATGCAGTATTAGTTACTCAATCATCAGAAAATTATCATTACGTGCTTCCCTCCTTTGCAGATATGCTTCTACAATTCGTAGATATTTAAATTTGTGAAACACAACATCTTCATTTAGTGTCCAATCTGTTCCAGCGATGCATAAAACCGTTGGAGATTAGGTAAATTAGCCAGCAAAGTCATGACTTCCCATGGTATACAAGTACCTTTTAAGGAAAATATCCCTAGAGAAAATCATGATCGGATCAATGGATTGTAAAATCTTTAGCTCTTTTAGATTTAGAATTCTTCTTATGAATTCTGCAGCAAAAGGAGAATATTGAAGATAAAGTATGTTCAAGTTATTGAAAAGCAAAGTCTTTTCTTCAATATCATGATTTTCTGCCTCCAGAGGATTAGATATATATATATGTATATATGTTAGCAAAGTTATTCAATTCTTGCAGAAACATATCTCAAATGTACAAGCTGAGGTATTACACAAGTGAAATAATATTTAATTGAAAATACGTCCAATACCTTAAGCAACTTCAATTGTAAAACATCTGTTTTGGAATATCTACTTGCATTGAAATAAAGGTGTGAATTATACCATTGCTATATCGCATACGATTATTATGTTTCTCTTCAAGTGTAGATAGAAGGATCACTCTCCGTTGATCATATATGGATTTACTTAGGCATAGTTGGCGAAGAAGATCATGAATTTTCAAGTTCTTATCCTTCCATTAGTCCTTCGTGTACAAACCAAAATTAGACTTCTATCAGTTAACTCTCCTAGATACTCCTATGCCTGTTGGACAAAATGATAATCACACCCAGGATAATGTCCAAACTAAATAGCAATAGGAAGAGAGTAACAAGAACACCAAATATTAAAATGGGGTAAATAAGATACCCGAATAAGTAATAGAATAATATTGATGAAAAACTTGGTAGTGTCAAAAAGACTACTACTCAACACTCTTTTATTTCTTACAACTCACAATTATATTACTTTCACACTATTTTCTCACAAACTAAGAAGTAGTTTGTGGATTACTCTCTCTACTCTCTATTGCTTCTCTATTTTTTTGGTGTGTCTTCTAGGGTTCAATTACTACTCTATTTATAGAGTTTTGAACCTCTTGATTATATCATTAGTGACATAAATGTGGTAGCCAAATTCCACAAATTTGGCTACCAAACTCTACCAAAACTCTACCAGACTTTGACTACCAACTTCCACAAATGTGGCTACCAACTTCCACAAATCTGGCTGCCAAATTAGTTGCTGCCAAGATTTTATTCCCACAAATCTCTCCCTTAATTTTGATTTTTCTTCATTACTCCAAGGATTGATCTCAATCTCTGAAAATCTTCAAACTTAAGAGGCTTTGTAAAGATATACGCAACTTGATCATGAGATTTCACATACTTGAGCCCTACCTCTTTCTTGGCAATGCATTCTCGGATGAAGTGATACCTTGTGTCTATGTTTCTTGCTCCGATCATGATACACTGGATTCTTTGCAACTGCTTGTACATATTTGTTATCAACACAAATCATTGTGGCTTCAATTTGCGGCAAGTTGAGTTCCTTCAACAATCTCCTCAACCAAATAGCATGAAAAGTACATGACTTCTCTGGCACGTATTCAGCTTCACAAGTCGAGAGAGTAACAATTGGTTTTTTCTTTGAACTCTAAGAAATAACACAATCACCAAAGAAAAACACAAAACTTGATGTGCTTTTTCTATCATCAACATCTCCTGCATAATCACTATCACAGTATCCTACAAAATTAAAATCATTAGAAGAAGAATAAAATAGTCCAAGGTCGATTCTAACTTTTTGGTAGGGAAGAATTCTTTTAGCAACCTTCAAGTGATTGGAGGTAGGAGCTTCCATGAAGTAACTTACTACTCCAACCGCAAAGAGTATATCTGGTCTCATACATGTCAAGTACCTTAGAATTCCTACGAGACATTTGAACAGGGTAGGGTACACCTTTTATCCATCATCAAACTTTGACAATTTTGTTCCACATTCCATTGGGGCATTCACAGGGTTGCAATCAAATATGTTAAACTTCTTCAAAATCTTCTTTGTATAGCTTTCTTGAGATATGAAGATGCCTTCCTCCATTTGCTTTACTTCTAGGTCCAACTAATTAATATGACATGGGCCCTATGTCTGTCATCTCAAACTCAAAGGACATAGAATTCTTGAAAGTTTCAAATAAAACTGGGTTGTTACCCGTTAGAATGAAATCATCAACATAATGACAAACAAGCAGAATATCTCCATTAGTATGAATTTTAATGTAAAGAGCATATTTATGGAGACAACGAGTAAACCCATTGTCTTGAAAGTATTTGTCAATGCGACTATTCCAAGCTCGTAGAGCTTGCTTAAACCCATATAAGGCTTTATTCAACCTCAACACCTTAGCTTCATGATTTTTAACCACAAAACCCAATGGTTGCTCAACATAAACTTCTTCTTCAAGATATCCATTTAAGAATGCCGATTTGACATCTAGTTAATGGGTTTTCCACTTCATTTGGGCCGCTAAAGAGATCAATAAACAGATTGTCTCCATGCAGGCAAAATGCGCATAGACTTCCTTATAGTCGATGCCATGCCTTTGTTTGTAGCCTTTAGCCTCAAGTCTTGCTTTGTATCTCTCTGCCTCTCCGTGGGAGTTTTTCTTCACCTTGTATATCCATTAAACTCCAATTGCTCGATGATCCTTGGGAAGAGTCATTAACTCCCAAGTGTTGTTCTTCTCTATTGACTGGATCTCCTCATCCACGACTTGTCTCAACCTTTTGTTAGTAGCAACTTCATCAAAATTCATTGGTTCACTATCAACGAAGAGACAACACAAAAAATCAAAATTAGTAATTTCTTCTGTGTCATCATAGAGTTCTTGAATGCTCCTCATCCTATGTGGTCTTTCACTTGAACTCTCTTGAGAAGATGGAGATGCAACATTTGCTGGTGAAGGAGGTGGGGTTGCATCATGTGCAGGTGCCATGGCCTCCTGTTCTTCTTCATCTCCAAAGTATGGAAGAAAATCAGATGTTTTTTCTTCCGGAGTCTCCCAATTCCATGATGTTACTTCATCAAATACAACATAACGACTCACCACCACCTTGTTATGGCTTGGATTGTACAATTTGTAGCCTTTTGAACTCGCGTCATAGCCAACAATCACATACTTGACACTCCGATCGTCAAGTTTATCTCTCCCTTAATGTGGAACATGATCATATGCTATGCTCCCAAAGATTCTCAAGTTCTTGACATTTGGATTTCTTCCTCTCCATTCTTCTTGAGGTGTTTGATCTCATACATTTTTGGTTGGAGACTTGTTGCTCAAATAAACTGCACAAGAAACAGCCTCGGCCTAAAATTCTTTCGGTAGATGTTTAGCTTGCAACATACATCTATACATATTAAGAATTGTTCTATTCTTTCTTTCTGAAACTCTACTTTGTTGGGGGGAGTAAGGTATCTCTATAGGGCGATGAATTCCATGAGATTGACAAAAGTCATTAAATTCTTTTGAAGTGAATTCGCCTCCTCTATCGGACCTTAATGCTTTTATTTCATAGCCACTTTCTTTTTATACAAGTGCTTTGAAATTTTTCAAGGCAACAAAAACTTCAGATTTTTGCTTCAAGAAGTATACCAAGTCTTTCTACTAAAATCTTCAAAAAAGAGCAAGAAGTATTTTCTTTTACCAAAAGAAGGTGGATCA
Source organism: Solanum gracilifrons (assembly GCA_029582605.1). Taxonomy (NCBI): domain Eukaryota; kingdom Viridiplantae; phylum Streptophyta; class Magnoliopsida; order Solanales; family Solanaceae; genus Solanum; species Solanum gracilifrons. Next base: position 6,200 of record JAJOOH010005703.1, read on the forward strand.
ATTGGACCACACACATCGATGTGTACAAGTTGAAGTGGCTTACTTGTTCTTGATTTAGTCTCCTTTGGAAAACTCCTCATTGCATATTTTCCAGGTAGACAAGCTTCACACAACTGATTTGGATGGGTGATTGATAGAATCCCATCAACCATGTTCTTGTCTCCCATTGATTTGAGTGCTCAAAGTTCAAGTGCCCAAATCGCATATGCCAACACCATGAGTCATCTTGCACATTATCCTTCAAACACTTTGCGTAGATGGTTTTAAGATTCAAAGGTAACAACCTATTCTTTGTCATATGAATTTTAGCAATCAAGTTGTTACTTGAATCTCTAAGCCAAGGATGCATATTATTCATATGAATATCGTATTCTTTTTCAAGAAGTTGACCCAAACTCAAAATATTACTTTTCAATTTTGGGACATAATAAACATTGTTAATCAATTTATGGCCACATCTTTACAAGATATCAAAATCGTACATATCCCTTCAATTTGGATCTTTGAGGTATCTCCAAAAGACACATTACCTTTCACCGTCTTCGTTATCTCCACAAACTAATCTTTGTGGCCACACATATGATTGCTTGCTCCATTGTCAAGATACCATAAATTACAATCATTTGTATCTTCTTCTTTTAGTGCTAATAACAACGTTGACTCATCTTCGTCTTTGTTGTTGTCAACAAGATTAACTGTCTCTTCAACATTCCTACGACATTCCCAAGAGTAATGTCCAATTTTATGACAGTTATAACACTCAGTTTTAGATTTGGCATACCTCATTTCATTTGTACCTTGATATGATCCACGTCTTCTACCTTCTCATTGACCACGACCACGACCTCTCAATGACTGGTGACTCTTATCTTCATTGTTCAATTTATTGGTATAACTTCTTCCTCTTCCACGGCCTCGCCATTGTCCATTTACTTTGTAGCTTTTCTCACCTTTAAATCCTTTGAAGGATGCATGGGTTTTAAGAAGTTGCTCTAGTGGCTCTTCTTTTCTCCTTTTCAATTTCTCTTCGTGGGCTAGTAAAGAACCTTCCAATTGTTCTACCGTTATAGAGTCTAAATCTTTAGACTCCTCAATAGCACATACCACATAATAAAATTTAGGTGTTAAAGAACGAAGGATCTTTTCTACCGCACGTACATCATCTACTTCATCCCTGTATCTTTTTAGTTGATTTACCACAGCCATAAAAAATCCAAAATCGATTAAGATTCGTTCATTTTTAAAACTTCAAAGCTACCCCTTAGAGTTTGAAGTTTTATCTTCTTTACTTTATCAACTCCTTGGAGAGAATTTGTAAAATCTCCCAAGCTTCTTTTGAGGTGGTTGCATCAACCACCTTCTCAAACATGCCATCATCCAAACATTGATGGATAAGATTGAGGGCATGTTGATCTTTCTTTGTTGTCTTTAACAAGACCTCCTTTTCATTTGAGGGAAAAGTTTCCTCATTAGCGGCCTTTGTGTACCCTTTGTCTACAATGTCCCAAACATCTTGAGAGCCAAGAATGGCTTTCATTCGTAGATACCATTTTTCATCATTTTCTCTTGTGAGACGAGGGTATTGAAAGGACAACAGACTATTAGTTGTCATGGATCTGATACCACGTTGTTGGACAAAATGATAATCTCACCCAGGATAATGTCCAAACTTAATAGCCACAGGAAGAGAGTAACAACAACACCAAATATTAAAATGGTATAAATATGATATTCGAAGAAGTAATACAATAATATTGATGAAAAACTTAGTAGTGTCAAAAGACTACTATTCAACACTCTATTATTTCTTACAACTCACAATTCTATTACTTTCGCACTATTTTCTCACAAACTAAGAAGTAGTTTGTGGATTACTCTCTCTACTCTGTATTGCTTCTCTATTTTTTTTATGTGTCTTAAAGTGTTATTTTACTACTCTATTTATAGAGTTTTATCTCTTGATTACATCATTAGTGACATAAATGTGGTAGCCAAATTCCACAAAATTTGGCCGTCAAACTCTACCAAACTTTGACTATTCCACAAATGTGGCTACCAACTTTCACATTTGTGGCTTGCCAACTTTCACATTTGTGGCAATTAAATTTCAACAAATATGGCTGCCAAATTAGTTGCAGCCAAGATTTTATTCCCTCAGTGCCACCACTTCTAACCTTTTATTGTTTCTAATCAACTTGGAAACATTAATCTCTTTATCTTTAGGAAAACCTCAAAAGAAAGAACTGATTGAAACTGTTCGGATATAGTACCAAAGATTCAGTTAAGATTTTCCTCAACATTCTTTCAATTATCATGTGTTGGGACCATTTGACCAAGAAGTCTTACAACGACAACAATCGAGAGAGGTAATCCTCGGCATTGTAGTACAATATGCTTCCCTAGTTCTACAAGTAGAGGAGGAAACAAATATTTTGTTGAATGATTTTTTGGTGAAGTTCAAACTGTCATCAAGACTTATAACAGACTTTTTATGAGGTGGAAAATCAGGATAGCTAACATAATCAGCAACATACAAGAGCAGAGTGGTTAATATAATTCGACTTCTATTTTCATCATTTGGAAATATTCTTTGTACTTGGTCCCATGCCTCAGTACTCCATATTTCATCTGTGACAATTAGAAATCTCCCACCCTTCAGACCTCTTTACACAATCTTCATTAGTTGATCATCGTTCAGTTCTTGATTGCTTCTTGTAATTGTAGAGACAACTTCAAGAAGCATTTGTCTCTCATTGTATTCTTCGAAGATAGTGTCCCACGCATGTTTATCAAATTGAGAACAAATATAATCATCATAAACTTTTTTGGCAAGAGTTGTCTTACCTATATTGCACATACCAAAAATTGGTACGATAGCTAAATCGTCTGTTTGGGCAGTGAGGTTTTCAAGTATGGCATTGAAGTCATCCTCCATCCCAACAATAGTATTTTCCTAAATTGCATTTTTTTTTCTGGTGAGGACTTGTTCTTCAGATTTTCTTCAATACTTGTTAAATTCAATCTGTGGCACATCTTTCCTAAGAGAATCAACATATTTTTCCACTTTTAGCATTTTTTCCTCGAAGTATTTACAAGCCCCTTGTCATGACCCGCAACTTTGTCATACCACTTGGGGATGAAATGAAAGAATAAGTGAGCTAGCCTTAGTGGGAAGAGTATAGAGTCTCAGAAAGATTTGAAAAAGACTGTAGAATATTACTTGGAAGGCCTAGACTTGGACAGAATTCTAGAAGAGTGGCCTATTTATAAATATGTAGGGACTTGTCTAGCAATTTGTTTTTGCACTTTAGCCCTTAGGTGTGAAGTATACATAGGAGAGCATTCATTTGTAACAAATCATGAAAAAGCAAGAAACATTACAAGATCGTACAAAGAGTTTAGTTGAAGTCTAAGTCCGTGACATCCTTCTCTATATCAGCTAAAACAATGCCTCTTTGGCTTGAATCAAATTTATCTTCTGCTTTGTATATTACATCTCTGATCCTCTTTTCTATAACCTTAAGAGTTTCAATGTCTTTGGCTTCCTTTGTCATATCGTCAAGAAAAACTTGCATAGCAGAAAGACTTTGATAGAGAGATTGAACATGATGTTGTGTACAGCTTCAACAAACCAAAGATCGGTTAGGTTTGAAGAGTTGTTCCAATGTATACATAAGTGAAGAAAGAGAAACATATTTCTATTTATAAGTTTTAAGTATTATTTTATAAATTCCCTGATATTTAATCCGCATGTGAAGTGTGGGTTATTTTACTAGTGTATACATCAGTGAAGAAAGAGCAACATATTTCTATTTATTTGTTGGAATAACTAAAAGATAGAGTCTTGCAGATTTAATCTCTTTGATTCTGTCCAAATCGTTTACTTTTCCATCTCTAAATTTTTATAATTAGGGGACAAAGACATAGCATACTTACCCTTTATTATTTATTTAGTCAAAAAAGATGATGCATGAGAACAGAACCAATTACAAAACAAGAAAATCAAATTGTTTCACTTAATTAATACAGTACTATAGTCTATAGATATGAGATGCACATGTACAACCCAAGTTCTTTTCTATTTTATAATTGTGAGACAAGGTGTAGTGCACTCATTGAGTTCACCAACAAGCCCCTGTAGTTTAAAATGATAATTAATCTGAATTTTGAAAAGTTTGTGTAGAAAATATATGAGACGTTTTCATTATAATTTACAACCTTAAATAAATATATGTGTTGAAGTTAAAAGAAAGACACTAAGGATTCGTTTTGTTCGTTGACAATATTATTTAGTACTATAATTTTGTTAGTAATATATAAATGAAAGTATATTTTGATGTTTATGTTCCATACCCTCCAAGTGAATGATAATTGTTGTAAAGAAAAGAAACTAAAGGATAAAGTGAACTGAAAAATAGAGCAAAAGAGAAGAAAAAGCTACTGTGGTCTTCTTTATTTCTGATGCAACTTGAAACTAAGGGGCCTGCCTATTAAATAGGCTTACAAAGGAACTGAAATACTAAAATTTAGGTACCCACTAATAAGTAATTAGCTATTAGTCTGGCACAATATCTAAGCTTACTAAAATAAAGGAAACTAAGACTTGGTCAGGTATCATTGAATCACTTCCCAACACTCCCCACGATTCAAACATGCAAACTCCAAGTTGACCTCTGAAGAATTCATGCTTTGCTTAGGGAAGTGACTTCGTGAAAATGTCTACTATTTGCTCGTTTGTAACACAAGACTTCAAAATAATATCACTAGTAGAGACAAGACCTCAAATATAGTGATAGTGAAAATGTTCAGTTGCACCAGTTGGTTTCTGATTAAAATCTGCAACAAGTCTCCTTTACCAAATTGCTCGACAAGCTATAGAGGTTGCTACAATATATTCAGCCTATGAAGCTGATAAGGCCACCACTTCCTGCTTCTATGAACTCCATGAAACTGCTCCAGATCCAAGATTAAACAAGAAACCATGTGCTCTCTCTCTATCATAAATGATGCATGGTTGTGAAATTTATTATCTTAAAATACCAAATTTCATGCTCTGTTGTCCCAGCTATATATCTCAGTACTCTATTTTTAGCTCCAAGGTGAAGCTTGCTTGGATTGTGCGTAAATTTCGATATGACTCTAACTGAGAAAGCAATGTATGGTCTTGTATGGGATAAGTAATTTAAACCACCAACCAAACTTCTAAAATAAGTCGCATTTTTCATTTCAAAACCATCATCACGACAAAATTATCATTAATATTCATCGGCATAGCAGCAACTTTACAATTTACCATCGTAAACTCTTTCAAAAAAATTGTTGCATATTTTTTTTGTTAAAGAAATATTCCTTCAATTTCCCGTTTCACCTCAAGACCAAGAAAGTAATGCTACAGGCCCAAATCAGACATCTCAAATTTTTTATCATGCAGTTCTTAAATTCAATGACGATAGACTCACTCGAACCCATATATATCATATCGTCAACGTATAAACAAACCACCAAAAAATCATTTTTACCTTCTTGTTATAGATAAAGAGTAGGCCCATTGTTACTTCTTTCAAAACCATTCTCATAGAAATATGAATCAATCTTAAAGTACCATGTATGTGACACTTGCTTTATGACATAGAGTGCCTTTTTAAAACTTGTAGACCTTATCTTCTTTGCCATTAGCTACAAACGTTCAAGCTGTGAGGCATAGACCTCCTCTCTCAAATCACCATTTAGAAAGGCAAATTTATCATCGAATTGGTATAGTAGCCTACTTAAATTAGCAGCCAAGGCTAAAAAAATTCTCACAGTTTTAAATAGGGCAACAGGAGAAAATGTTTCTTCAAAGTTAGTACCTTGTTGTTGGGAAGAACCCTTTGCAATGAGCCTTGCCTTGTGTTTTTAGATACTGCCATCAACATATACTTTTAAACACCCATTTGAGCCCAATAGCTTTCTTTCCTTCTATTGTTCATCTTGTATTCCTAATATACTTCGAACAAAACTTTGAAGAACTTGGTAAGAAACAATAAAGGTTAAAGAGTATTTTCAAACTAGAAAATTAAAACTAGTAGAGAAAATAGAATCAAAACCAGATTAGAAACAACATAAAAATATTTTTCTCGAAGAAAGAAAATCGATTCTAATGAATGCATAGTGTCAATTAATGAAATTATTCCCCTCAAGTACCCGAGGTTAATGGAATATATCCTCTCAGGATAGAACGATCTTACTCACCAATGTATCGGTACCTAAAACCACGGTGCCAGCGAACAACTCAAAGGCAGTAAAGTACACTTAGAATACTAGATTTAGTAGTAGTAGAAGAAGTCTAGAAAAATTCGTTCAACTAAAATGAGAGGAAATCCCTAAATTTATAGAAAACAAAGGGTAGTGTGAAAAGGTTCTTATTGTGCCTTATCGGAAAGGTTACAAACCTTTGGAAAAGTTACAATCTTTCGAAAAGGTCACAACCTTTCATAAAGGTCACAATTTTTCATAAAAGTCACAACTCTTCATAAAAATCACAACTTTTCATAAAAGTCGCAACTCTTCATAAAAGTCGCAACTCTTCATTTTCCATTCACACCTTTTAAAACCCAACAGTCCCCCACATGAATAGGGAATGACTCCAAGACAAAGAAACGGACAAGTATGTCTACTTTACAAGCAATAATTAATTGCATCTAGATAAGTAGGTTTCCCCTTGGACTTTCCATAGTGAACATATGTCGGATATACTCGGTCAATCAGTAGATGCGATAACTTTGAACCGTCGAGCTTTGGTGTATACCTAGACAACCATATGTCACACAATTAACCCTTTACCGTTTATGGTACTTACAGTTGTGTTCGTTTTAGCCATGAACACCTCCTGGTTTCATGAATGTATATATAATAGTCTTTTGACAATAATTCTCTTTGACACGGCTTACACTTCACACTCACATAGGTGATTTCTAACCATGTCATCGCGTAGATACACTATTTGGTCAAGTCTACGAAACTTAGCAAATCATTAAAAACTTTAAGCTTTATTAACTCATTAACAAGACGTAATGTTTTAATTTCGTTCCTGGACATTGTCTTCATCATGAGAATGGATTGAGTTGATTGACAATGTCAAACTGTCAGTCACAACTTTGTTTTTCTCCTTGAATCTAGCACTTGGGATTTCCAGTCTGCTAGATAGAGTTACCACCATGATGACTTGTCCTAAGCCTTAAACCCATTCTCTTAGATGATCTTTCAACTTTCTCTCTAGTTAGGCCTTTTTGTAACTGGATCTGACAAATTATCCTTTGACTTTACATAGTCAATTCTGATAATCCCTCTAGGGAGTATTTTCTAACGGTATTATGTCTATGCCTTATATGATGAGACTTTCCGTTATACATCATGCTTTATTCCCTACCTATTGCATCTTGACTATAAAAGTGTATGCATATTGATGCCAATGGTTTGGCCCAATAAAGAATATCTATGAAGAAATTCCAGAGTCTTTCAACTTATTCACTGACCTTATCTAGAGCACCTACCTCAGAGATAATTGTAGAGCTAGCGATACATTTCTGTTTAGGAATATTTCCAAGAGACTTCTTCTCTACCAAGAGTAAATACATATCCAGTCGTGGATTTTACTTCATTTGTCCGGTGATCCAATTTGCATCACTATATCCTTTCAATATTGCTAGATATTGTTATAATGTAAGACATAGTTTTGAGTATTTCATAAATACCCCAAAACTCTTTTCATTTGTCGTCCAATGAGTTCGATTGGGATCACTCGTGAACCGACTCAATTCATTAATAGCACATGCTATATCTGATCGTGCACACTTCGTGATATACATCATACTTCCCAATACTCTAGCACAATCCAAATGTGAGTCACTTTCACCTTCACTCTTTTGAAATGCAAAGCTCACATTTATTGGAGACTTGACAATATTGAAATCCAAATTTTTGAACTAGTCAAGTACTTTTTCAATGAAATGAGACTGTGACAATGCTAAACATTATGGAGTTCTAAGGATTCTTATACCTAAGATAGCATCAGCAACTCCACGATTTTTCATATCAAACTTGCTTTCTAGCATATGTTAATAACATTTATGTCATCAATGTCTATATTGATGATCAACATATCACCAATATACAAACAAACAATGACCTTGTGATTTTAATGTGAACACATTTATCACTTCCATCTTTCTTAAATCCATCTGCCAACATAGTTTGGTCAAATTTCTTATGTCATTGTTTGGGTGCTTGTTTTAGTCCATATACTGACTTAACAAGTTCGTACACTTTCTTTTCTTTACCGGGAACCACAAAACCCTCGAGCTGTTCCATGTAAATTTCTTCCTCCAATTCTCCATTTAAGAAAGTTGTTTTCACATTCATTTGATTAATTTGGAGGTCATATACCACAACTAATAATATTAACATCTGAATGGATGTAATTCTAGTTAGTGATGAGTATATATTAACATGATCAAGACGTTGTTTGTGTCTAAAGCCTTTGACAAAAACCCTTGCTTTATATTTGTCAACAATTCCATTGACTTTCATTTTCCTTCTGAAGATTCACTTTGAACCCAAAGGTTTATTTTCTGGAAGAAGATCAATTAACTTCCAATATGGTTGCCCAAGATTGCATCAATCTCACTATTGACACCATATTTCCAAAAGGATGAGTCTATAGAAGACACAAGAATTGTTATAAAATTATATTCAAAGGAAGTAGATGTCCTTTGACATTTACTACTCCTCTGAATCTCTTTATTAAGTACATTCTATTTTTTATTTCCACGGTCTTTTAAACCCTTCACTAGACTACTCAAGTCTAATTTTACAGTCCACAATCATAAGTCCTATTTTAATCCTTTTAGGAACAGGAACTTGGACTTTGGCTAGACACCCCCACACTTTGAAATATTTCAAGTTGGATTTCCTTCCTTTCCATTTATCATATGGAATAGTTTGTGTCCTGAACAAATAAAATTGATTTCTTTCAGAAAAGACAAAACTTTTTGTTATTCCCTTTTGCAGTAAGGATAGTTCCTCCACACAAGTTTTGTGGTAAATCTAAACTTATAAGTAATGCAACCATTATTTTCTTCAAAGTTCGTTTATTTTATTTTTTTCATTCTTCTATTCCATTAGATTTAGGTGAATAGGACAGTAGTTTGATGGAAAAATCCATTTTCCAAACACCAGCATGGGTTGTGGTGTATTGGTGGGAGTGCTTCACCCTTAACCAGAGGTCTCGGGTTCGAGCCCTGGGTATGGAGAAAATCCTGTTGGGTGTTGCAGTGCACTATTCGGATTTAGTCGGAGCTCCAATGTGGACCCTGGACACCGACTGGTTAACCAAAAACAAAAAGTCCATTTCCAAACATATTTCTGCAAAAGGAGATTTATATTCTCCATCCCTATCACTTCTTATCTTTTTCCCAACTGATTTTCAACTTGAATATTATATTGTCTAAATATTTCTATTGCTTCATCCTTACCATTCAGCAAATAGACAAAGTTGTTTCTAATGCAATTGTCAATGAAAGTTATGAGATACTTTTTCCCACCACGAGATGGTGTTGAATTCATATCACAAATGTCAGTGTAAATCAACTCTAAGGAATTAATTCCTTTCAACAGATTTATAAGAATTCTCAGCATACTTAGATTCCACACAAACATGACATTTTTATTTATTGCACTCAGAGTTAGACAAAACTTCTAAGTTGATCAGTCTTCCTTGCAAGGTTTTGTAATTGACATTCCCCAAGTGTTCATGTCACAAAGAGTTTGACTCAAACATGTATGAACAAATAAAAATATTGAGTTTGAAAAGCTCTCTGTGAGGTAGCTTTTTCTCACAAATACTTTGTTCCTATTTAATACAATTTTGTGTGATACAACCATTGTTTAGAGTCATCACCTTGTCAAATGTCTTTTTTGGAAGGACCTTTCCATAACTTTCAATTTGATTGGTACAGAACTACCCATGAACAAAGTTTCATCGGGTCCAAAAAAGGCAATATAGTCCAAATATTTCTTTTACAAAACATGACAAATGACTATTCACCAATATTCATGTCTATACAAATAGTTATATTTAATAGACATATCTTTTCATGAAAAATCACAACATTTTAAGTGACTTTTTCATAAAAGAACTCAATCATTTTGAACAAGTATACATGTAATTTGGTAGTTTCATACTAGTCATACCATATACTAGTAAAAGAGAAACTCAACGACCACAATATCAAATATACTCCAAGAATTTTATGGGTATAACATAATACAAAAGTATCATTGAATTTCATATCTTGTGCTCCAAATTTAAATTAGACACTAAGTCTAATTTTATCTTTTCCATAAGCAAAGAACCCCCCACATTTTAAATATGATCTCAAAAATATTTTTCCAGTATTTGAAAATAGTTTTTCCACATATTTTTTTTCTCATGCTATCAAAGTGTTATTGGCAACATGAAATCACTTTTGAAAATATTATTCTACAAAAGAATTATAGTGCTTCAATTCCATTTGACAATTTTTACACAATGTCAAAGTTCATTCCACAGAGGCACAAAATCACAAACTCTACGTCACTAGTATTTTTCCTCTATCACAAATAGGCATACCACTTAGTATTTAAAATGCTAACAATAAAGACAAAAATTATTGTACAATGTGTTTTTATATAACAGTGAAGTTTATAAGAAAATCAAAAGTACAACATTGACTTATTATGTGAAGTTTTCATATTCTTCAAACCAATTGCATAGTCTAATTTATCCAGAGTAAAAAACTACAAATAAAATTTAGTCTACAAAAATCAGACACAGTCAAATTTGACATGGAGTACAAAACTTCAAAAGTTTTTTTCAGTCTCCAAACAGAATTGAACATATTCATAGATTATCACATAGATATGCGTTTCTTTTCAAATAGTCTTTCAACTATAACATTTTGACATACTATTTTATCAAACAAAAATGTGCATCTCTCATTCTGCAAACTAAAGAATTTTAAAGGCAACACTTTTTGCCAAGGAAAATTCATTCAAAAAATCATATGGTTTGCAGATATTTTTCCAAAGACATACATGATAAATATCAAAACTATTAACTTTTAGAAACTATTTTCCTCCTTAGATAAATAATAAGAAGGTTACCTGGTGTAATCTTTAACTAAAATACCACCAATTATTCTAGTACATTCTCACTTCGACCTTGCTAAACAAAGCAACGAATTCTAGAGAAGTAATGCATTAATCTTCTACTTTCTTGATCTGTTTCTCTCAACCAGTAGAATACAAGAAATACCAACAGTATAATAATTTCCTTAAGATTGTTGGTCATCTTGTATTCCTAAGATACTTAGAACAAAACTTTGAAGAACTTGGTAAGAAACAACAAAGGTTAAAGAGTATTTTCAAACTAGAAAATTAAAACTAGTAGAGAAAATAGAATCAGAAAGAGATTAGTAACAATATAAAATATTTTTCTCAAAGAAAGAAAATTGAGCCCACTAAATGCACAATGTCCCCTTAAGGAAATTATTCTCCTCAAGTACCCGAGGTTAATGAAATATATCCTCCCAGGATAAAACGATCTTATTCATTGGTATATATGTACCTAACTCCACTGTACCGTCAATCAACCATCCAAATCAGTTGTGTGAAGCTTGTGTTCTTATAAAACATGCAAGGAGGAGTTTTCCAAAGGAGACTATATCAAAAACAAGTAAGCCACTCCAACTTGTACACATCGATGTGTGTGGTCCTATCGGTCCACCTTCTTTTGGTAAAAGAAAATACTTCTTGCTCTTTATTGATGATTTCAGTAGAAAGACTTGGGTATACTTCTTGAAGTAAAACTCTGAAGTTTATGTTGCCTTTAAAAATTTCAAAGCACTTGTAGAAAAAGAAAGTGGCTATGAAATAAAAGCATTAAGGTCCGATAGAGGAGACAAATTTACTTCAAATGAATTTAAAGACTTTTGTCAATCTCATGGAATTCGTCACCCTCTAACGGTACCTTACACACCCCAACAAAATGGAGTTGCAGAGAAAAAGAATAGAACAATTCTTAATATGGCTAGATGTATGTTGAAAGCTAAACATCAACCAAAAGAATTTTGGGCCGAGGCTGTTTCTTGTGCAGTTTATTTGAGCAACATGTCTCTAACAAAAAATGTATGAGATCAAACGCCTCAAGAAGCATGGAGCGGAAGAAAGCCAAGTGTCAAGCACTTGAAAATCTTTGGGAGCATAGCCTATGCTCATGTTCCACATCAAGGGAGAGCTAAACTTGATGATCGAAGTGTCAAGTATGTGTTTATTGGATATGACGCGATTTCAAAAGGCTACAAATTGTACAATCCAAGCAATAACAAAGTGGTGGTGAGTCGTGATGTTGAATTTGATGAAAAAGCATCATGGAATTGGGAGAATCTGGAATAAAGAACATATGATTTTCTTCCATACTTTGGAGATGAAGAAGAAAAGGAAACAATGGCACCTGAACAAGATGCAACCCCACCTCCTTCACCAGCAAATGTTACATCTCCGTCTACTCAAGAGAGTTCAAGTAAAAAGCTGCATATGATGAGGAGCATCCAAGAACTCTATGGTGACACACAAGAAATTACTAATTTTGAATTTTTGTGTTGTCTCTTTGCTGATAGTGAACCAATGAATTTTGATGAAGCTGTTACTGACAAAAGGTGGAGACAAACAATGGAGGAGGAGATCCAGTCAATAGAGAAGAACAATACTTGGGAGTTAACAACTCTTCCTAAGTACCATCGAGCAATTGGAGTCAAATGATTATACAAGACGAAGAAAAATGCTCATGGAGAGGGAGATAGATACAAGGCAAGACTTGTGGATAAAGGCTACAAACAAAGGCATGGCATCGACTGTGAGGAAGTCTATGCGCCTGGGCCCGCATGGAGACAATCCATCTGTTGATCTCTTTTGCGGTGCAAATGAAGTGGAAGATCCATCAACTAGATGTCAAATCAATATTCTTGAATGGATATCTTGAAGAAGAAGTCGATGTTAAGCAACCATTGGGCTTTGTGGTTAAAAATCTTGAAGATAAGTTGTTGAGGTTGAAGAAAATATTATATGGGTTGAAGCAAGCTCCACGAGCTTGGAATAGTTGCATTGACAAATACTTTCAAGACAATGGGTTTACTCGTTGTCTCCATGAATATGCTCTTTACATTAAAGTTCATGATAATGGATATATTCTACTTGTTTGTCTTTATGTTGATGATCTCATTCTAACGGGTAACAACCCATCTTTATTTGAACCTTTCAAGAAATTTATGTCCCTTAAGTTTGAGATGACGAAAATAGGGCTCATGTCATATTACTTGGGCCTAGAAGTGAAACAAATGGAGGAAGGCATTTTCATATCTCAAGAAAGTTATACAAAGGATATTTTGAAGAAGTTCAACATGTTTGATTGCAACCTTGTGAACACCCTAATGGAAAGTGGAACAAAATTGTCAAAGTTTGATGATGGAGAAAAGGTGGACTCCACTTTGTTCAAATGTCTCGTAGGAAGTCTACGGTACTTGACATGTATGAAACCAGATATACTCTTTGCAGTTGGAGTAGTAAGTCACTTCATGGAAGCTACCTCCACTCACTTCGTAGACACCATTTTTCATAATTTTCTCTTGTGAGACGGGGGTACTGAAAGGACAACGGACTATTATTTTCCATGGCTCTGATACCACGTTGTTGGACAAAATGATAATCACACCCAAGATAATGTCCAAACTAAATAGCATTAGAAAGAGAGTAACAACTCAACCAATTATTAAAATGAGGTAAATATGGTACCCGAATAAGTAATACAATAATATTGATGAAAAACTTGGTAGTTTCAAAAGAGTACTACTCAACACTCTTTTATTTCTTACAACTCACAATTATATTACTTCCACACTATTTTTCTCCCAAACTAAGAAGTAGTCTGTGGATTACTCTCTCTACTCTCTATTTCTTCTCTATTTTTGGTGTGTCTTCAAGTGTTCAATTACTACTCTATATATAGAGTTTTTGAACTTCTTGATTACATCATTAGTGAAATAAATGTGGTAGCCAATTTCCACAAAGTTTGGTTGTCAAGCTCTACCAAAACTCTACCAAACTTTGACTACCAACTTCCACAAATGTGGCTTGCCAACTTTCACATTTGTGGCAAGTAAGTTCAACAAATGTCGCTACCAAACTAGTTGCTGCCAAGATTTTATTCCCACACTCGAAGTAATAGATTGAACCGAACCGATTCATGCATCAGATTCAACAAGCAATTGAAGAAGAGGAGCAAAGCTACAATACATCGGGATTAGTTCTAGGGTTTTCATGTCTATGTAAATGGGGGAAGAAGAGGAGGTGGGGAACAAAACAATCCTCAATTGCTTCGATCTATTATTGAATCTGATGCGTGAATCGGTTCGATCTATTGTAGAATCTGATGTGTGAATCCTCATGCCGATCTTCTTCCCCCTTTTACATAGCTGGGAAACCCTAGAACTGATCCAGATGGATTTTAGCTTTGCTCTTCTTCTTCAATTGCTTGTTAAATCTGATGCATGAATAAGTTTGATCTATTGCTTCAAGGTCGGTCGGAATTTCGATTGGCGGAGTCTATAATGGAAAAACAATTACAAGTGGCCTTGACCAGTCCTACGACGTCGTTCTTAAGCTTGTTCGACTCGCAGAAGGAAATCCTCTATAGCCAGATTTATCAGCTCCAAAACATCGTTGTACAACAATGTAAACTCACTGGCATCAATCCCCTCTCTCAAGAGATGGTTCATTTTCTTAATCTTTTTTTTTCTGAAGTTTCTCAAGAGACTAGGTGGTGCAAGGTTTCATGTTCAGCGTGATGAATTCTTACAGGACTAACACGTTCCACATCAAGAAAGGTAACCCACAAAATTTGCTCTATGGTGATCCTTTTTCTCATCAAATTAAGAAGAACACGAAGAGACAATGATTAGAGCTAATATTAACACATTAATAAATTATAAAAATATATAGATGTTTAGCTGAGTTTCTATATATAGCATATAAAATAATTTATTTGTTATGCCAAATTTATTTAATGTCAACATAAGAAGAAAAAGAATTATAATGGTTTTTTTTACTTATGTTTATTTCTGGGTTCACATTTACATGACATATAATTTATTCTGAAATACAAAATTATGTTAATATTCTGAAATACAAATTATATGTGAGTAATATCATTCAATATAGATCAAGTTTAACACAATAGTGAGAGAGTTTTGGTTCATACTACTTACGATTTGAATTATACGACTCACAATATGCTTATTTTTCTGATTAGTTCTTCACTAAAGTATTATTATGTTAGCAATAAATTAAAGCACCTTCTATATATGGTTTCAAGTAATATTTTTCAGCTTTAATCCATTTCCACCTTCTTAAAAAAAGAAAAAGAAGAAGAGATGAATTAATATAGAGGAGAAGTTCAGAAATTACTAAAATTGAGGATAAAAAATGCAACAAAAAGTCTTTGATATTAGCTGATGGAGTCATGTTCAATGGGTTTGTTTTTATTTTTATTTTAAAAAAAAAATAGACAAAAATATGCTTACCTAATGTAACTGTTGGTATTCCAAAAAAAAATAAAAATTGGGTCTGTTTGGAAAGTCACCAGGTAATGAAAATTGAGGTAATTACTAGGACAGTAAGTGTCTGCCTAGTAATTAAACATCCTTAGTAATTATGTTGATATGTTTGACTGCTACAATGTAATTACAAGTTTATTGTATGGTTGCACAAGTGTAATCATAAGGTTTTATTAAAATTATTTATATTAGACAAATAAGGACCTATATAAATGATATTAAATTGAATATTTAAGATGTATATTGTCTTTTGAAAATATATTAATTAATAAACATATGTTCTAAATTAATGTTATAAAAAAAATTGATTTATAATTTTCAATTTATAATATTTTTATTAAATTTATCATTAAAACTAAAAGTACAGAATTTCTATGAACATCATGAAATGCATATTTGACAAAAATATTGATGTTATAAATATAATGTCATAAAATTATAAAACGATTGACAACAAGATAATCTATCGAGTCTAACTTAAAAAATAGCTTGCAACGTAAAATATCGAGTCAATACTCCTAAAACATGAAATTGAAAAATATAACATAAGTTCTAAATTTAAAACAAAAATTTAACATAATACTCTTATGTAGAATTTCAACAAAACACACATAAATATGATTTAAAAGAAAAAAGAAAACGTAAGTCCATAAATTTATTCAACAATGAATTCAATGTTAATTTAAAATTAGAATACTAACAGAATTGTACTAATGATTTTTTTTTTACATAATATGAAAAATTGCATGGAATCACATGAAGTAAAAGTGGAAAATAAGGACGAAATGAAATATAAAAAAATATAAAATAAATTATTTTAGAAAATATTAGCATAATAAAAAAATTAAATAATTAAAAAATACATTAAAACGAAAAAAATAAAAATAGAAATAAAAGGATGAAATTAAAAAGTAATAAGGTAGTAATTACACCATTAATTACCAGCAATTCACAGCCTCCCCTATGAATTGAAGAGTGTAATTACATGTTGCCAATTACACCAAATTACATGATGACCATATAATAACATGGCCAACCAAACAGGGCAGACACTGTGTAAAGACCCGAAACGTTGTTAATTAAGAAGGGCAAAATGTCTTGAGTATGTTGGGGCCTACTGTCCTGCCATAGCGGGGTGATGCCACTATGGCGGCGGTGCTCAAGCGAGGTTGGGAACACTAGAGCGGGATGGTCGGGGGGAGGGGGAGAACTTAATAATGTGAAGACTTATTTTCTCCTTTTTTCCCTAACTGTCAAAAAGATGCGAGGATCACCCCAGAAACCCTCAAAAGACTGGTCTAGGCTTGGGAAGGAAGGAGAAAGAGATTTTTAGCGTAAGTTTGACGACAACTGGCAAATTCCTGGCCAAAAATCCACCGTCTCATTTTCCGAAAGCCATGATTGAAGTTAGAATCCCTCTTCAGTTGCTTAGCACCCAGGTAGGCTAGGTTTACTCAATTGAATAGTCATAAATTCATGCTCACTGCGTACTATAATGTTAATTGATGGTAGAATTCATGTTTAGGCCTTCGGGCATGGAAAAAGGGATGATTGTACATGTTCCCTAGTTGATGAATATGATGTGCACTATGGGAAAGGCCTTGTCCTGTGAACTAGGGTTAGATGATGGTTCGACTTCAAGTTTGGTGTTGTGTATGCTTGTCAATGTCACTATTGTAGGTGTACATGAATGGGAATAGAAAAACATGAATCGAACCTAATGAGACGACTAAGTATATATAATTACATGCAAGGAACCATTAATTGATTTTGTGACTGTTCATTATGGGTGTGATAATGGTTGTGGTTGTGCTGACTGGATCAGATGTCACGTTCTAGTCACCCTCATCTAGAATGAATTTAGGGTGTGTTTGGTATGAAGGAAAATGCTTTTCATGGAAAATGTTTTCCTGAAAAAACCACTAGATTTTGGACATATTTACTCATGTTTGGTTGGTGAGTAAAAAATATTTTTCGGAAAAGATTTTTTAGTGTCTGATTTATGAATGAATTTTGAAGTTGAAAATATTTTTTTAAAACAAACTCAAATTTTCTTTTTGGAAGGGGTATGAGGGGCTGATGGGGAGGGGGGTCGAGGGTAGGGGTGGGGGTGGGGTAGAAAAATAAAAATTTGAAATTGGAAATATCTTTTAAAAACAACTTTTTGGGGTGGTGGTGGTAGGGGGTGGGGAGTAAGGGTGAGGGGGGGTAAAAAAAATTGAAGTTAAAATGGTTTTTAAAATTAAGCTTTAAATTATTTTATTTGAGGGGGAGGGGTGGGGTTATGATACGCTCAAATTACACCTCCTTAAAGAAGTATAAACGATCGTTATTAAGTAAAGAACACAACTTGAAGGTTGGGGTCGATCCCACGAGGAATATGGTTTAGACTTAACTTTAACCAACAATTATATTCGTTTAGTCAATGTATTTCCGAAAACAAGTTATTAAAGAGGGGGATTTGTGAAACAGATTCAGGAAATTACATAAGTAATCAATGAGCAAGATTCAAACTTTAGTTGTTATCAAGATGAGAAAGTAACTAGGGTATATGTGTTCCCCATAAGCTCATAACGTGGTAATCCTAGTAATAGCAATCCTTTCCTAGTGTATTACATGCAAAGTGATAAGTTAGGTATCTCTAAATCCTTGGTCCGGCATCTAGAGAATTTCACCCCGCACCTTGGTCTGGCTATATGTGTATAATTTACAAACCCTTATCTTTACCTAATATTAGACATCGCATCGATGTATGGCTTAGTTTTCACCCTCGTACCATTCGACATTAGACTATTAGATAGTATCACACTAAATCTATGTTGATAATTCTTTTCTCATTAATTACCTCCTTGGTCTGGCAAGTAGTAACGAGGCATGTTCTAACGTTGGCCACCATTAAAAATATTTTTAAACGAAAGAATTATCAATGCATGCAATAACACTATTCAAGAATAACTTAGTTACTATTCATACGTTGTTAATCACTCATGGTTCCCACAACCCTAGTTGTGGATTTAGTTACCTATAATAGCAAGAACACAATTCATATTTTTAGATGAAGAAATCATGAACTTACATAATAAGTAGAAGAAACCCAGAATCTCAATTTGAATTGAAAAGTCAAAATCTTCAAAACAAACTTTAAGAATTGCTAAAGTTGCAAGTTAATCTCCAAAGTCAAGAACTAGAATAAAAGTAATAAAGGCTAACCCCAAAAACGAGGTTTACATGCCCTATATATAGAAAAATAAATACTAACTAAAAAGGAAACGAAATAAGGAAAAAAAAATTTAGGACGCGCCTTCGATCTAAGACACTCACCTACGGACCGTGGATTGACCTACGGTCCGTAGGTCCCTTCCGTGACTCAGGACTTAGGTAAATTTTCAGCTTCCAAATCATTACCATCTGTAGTGCAAACGACGGATCAACAGTACGGACTGTAGTTTGATCCACGGTCCGTAGATCCTCCTCCATAGCTCCATACTTAGAATCTTTAAAATCAGGTACTGGAACCCCTTACCCCTTCTCTGAATCATTTGACGGAGCAACAGTACGGTCTGTAGATCAATCTACGGTCCGTCGATTACAACCGTGGTTCCACACTTCATCAAGAATTCCCTGATATCCTTTAATGCCTTGCCTGCCCATCTACGACACTTATCTACGGGGCGTGAATGGACCTACGGTCCGTGGATCACCTCCGTAGATGCCCTTTTCTGCACATCCTTCAGTTGTGTCTCTCAGTTTACACGTCTGAACATATTTCCTGCAAACATGATAAAAATACATAAAAACCAATACAAAATGGCCCTAGACACACACAACTCTTAAGTGAAATGTATTAAAAAAATACCGTAAACTCACGGTATATCAACACCCTCAACTTAAATTCGTTGTTTGTCCTTAAGCGATGCACTAAGACTCTAAACGACATTGGTATAGAAGAAAGCATTTCAAGCACAAGCAATCACATGGTTCTCTACCCTGACTCTCGTCTCGAGTGCAAATCTTTTCTGTCAGACTCAACAAGCTAACTTGTCCGGATCAAAACACGACAAAGATCAACCACTCAACACACAACATACACTATTTTACTATCACCAAGGTACCAAATTTTCGACAATGTAACTAGTGCCCTTACTTCAAATGAAATTCCTTTTTTTTCACACAATGAATATGATTTGAGTACAAGGATTCATTCAACACTCACACTCAGAAGTAATATCCAGTACAGTCCGTGCTCAATACCATAGGCTTGCCCTTATTTTCACTGCTGAAACTCTCCAAACTAGGTTCTAGGATCACTATAGGACTTTCTTGGCTTGTAACGTAGGGTCAGGTTTGGTACATTTGGGTACTTTTTAGTGACTTTCTTCCCTCCTTGACATTACATTAGGCTTTCTACCTCTTTTTGCCCTATTTTTGACATCCTACCATTTTTTCTTCTTTCCCATGATTGTTTTCAACTATGGATATGGCTTTCAATTTTTATTTTTTTTTGTAGCTCTTTGTTTATCCCTTTATCTTTTTCTTGCATTTTATTCTCTTCTTTAACTTTCAACACTTTTGTTTGCTTTCTTCTGCACAAAGCCACATCCTGTCCTCTCTTTTCTTTTTTCCCTCTTTTTCAACACCAAACTCTTTTCATACCCAGTTTCTTTCGGTGTCCTCTTTCATAGCCACCCTCAACTTATGGATTTTCCATTGGTTGAGGTGCACAATACCCGATGTCGGATCAGGGCCAAGATTGAGGTCACTTTCTACATTAGCCATCCTCAACTTTGGCTTTTGCCCTAAGTCGAGGTGCACATGTCCCAGGAAGGACCGGGGCCAACACAGTCGATTATGCGAAGGTGAGTTAGGGGTTTAGAAACAAATGGTTTAATTTAGGTTCAAAGCATTTGGATCAAAGGGAGCATTAATTTTCATTTGGTTGGATTCTTTTTAGGCAATTTGTGAACTTATCAGAACAAGGGCCTATGATCATTTCCTAGCCTCTACAGTAGATTATCTTAGCAGGATTAACCGGGCAAGTTCTAGATTGGCACAAAGACTGTTTGAACAATCACTATTCTCACACACTCTTGGCACATAGTTTCATTATCAGATTATTAGAGTACCCAGTTCAAGTTTTAGCTTAAGTCATGCCATCAAGTTGGTTCATTATCATGTCATACTCAGAGCCAACATATTCAACTCATTCTAGTCTACAGATTTTAGCACATATCACAAATTTTGGACGGGTATCAATTTTTTCAGTAAGTTTTTGCCATCATGCTTCATTCTTTCTCATGCTTCTACACGTACAACCCTAACATATGCCGGTTCAACAGAATTAAGCAGTCTCTTGGGGGGAAAGAACACAGGCAAGAAAACCCCAAGAGTGGATTATGAGTTACATTACTCAGACTTCACCCTATCACTCACAATCCATTTATCCCACCCCCAACAAAAAAAATAGGTGCAATTGTCCCCAATGCACACAAAAGCAGTAAAAAGTAATGGGTTGGGTGAAGAAAACCTGTGGTGCATAGTGCCGACGAACTATTAACAAGCGGGTGGGCCCGGTTTCCTGGAGCCCGCTCTAACAACACTTGGGTCACCCTCAGTAGTGCCCATATCATCTAACCTAACACTCTCAGTAGTGATATTAATCACTCTCACCGCACTATCAGTGGTGCTCACATCATCTCCTACCATAGCAACTGCCTTCGAAATGGGCACAAAACTTGAAGCCCCAAGCCCATTCTCACAAACCCTTTGCTGGCACATCTCCTTATCTATAATGGAGGCTTTGCGAGCCAGTTCAGTCTGCTGGAGCTCCTGCTTCTTTGCTCGGGCCTCCTCAGTAGTGTCAGGATTGTGGCTGGAGTGGTGCTTCTTCCCATGAGCATGGGTGGGCTCGGACTGGGCATCTGTTTCCTCTCTAGATAGAACATCGAGTACGGTATCATCTGCCAATGTAGTGGGTGCAGACTCTGACTCATCTGTGGGCGTAGCAAGGATGGAATCAATGTCGGCCCGGAGACTGTCCAACTCAAACCAGATGGAGGAAAAATCTGTGACGGGGGTTAGCCGTGCGTGTACTCTCAACTCAAAGGTATCCAGGCGCTTCTGAACGGCCTGCACCTTCTGATCCACCATGGTTTCCATCCTCTTCTCCATCCTAGCCTAACACTCTACAATGGACTTATGCATCCATGGTTTCACATGGTGAAGCAGTATGACCATCTGCGCCTCAAATTTCGGAACTCGAGCTAACGGCACAACAGAGGCTCAAGAAGGCGGGGTGGCTCTAGATGAGCTGGGGGCCTGACTAGCGGCCTGAGAAGAGGAGGCCGGGGCATCATCAGTGTGGGCTGGAGGAGTAGACTCATCTCCATACATCTTCTCCACAGCATCTACTAAATCAGTACCCAATGGTACATCAATCCGCGGTCCTCTGCGAGGTGCTTCCATATTTGCCTCATCCCGAATCAGGCCAATATCTAGGGTCCCTGCTGCCTGTATAAATTTGTCACAATGCCAGATCGGCATTCCAGAGTCCCTACATAGCTTAAAAATGAGGCACGGAAAGGGGTAAGTAGTGAAGGTCTTGAACTCCCTCTCATGAATCTCTACCAGCAGCATGCGAGCGAAGTCGATCTCGAACCTAACTACTAATGCTACAACCATTACTGCTCTATCCCATGTAAGTGCATTGTCGGCCTTTGTGGGCGACACTCTGTTCCGCACCAGCAACCAAAAAAACATGGCCACCAAATTCAAGGTGGCCTTCCAAATACCCAAATACTGTGAGTTAACCCACTCCGCATGCTCTCTATCTGCATCTATGTGTCTGGCGAACCACAATAAAACAACCTCTCTTTGTTCAGCATTACGCGTGAATGGTCCACTCCTCACAATATCTCATTTGTAGTCAAATTGGCCGTGTTGAGTGCCCAAGTGTGATCAGGGCCAGAGCCGTAGAGAAATCGGTTGATAGTGGTATGTGATATGTCCACTGGAAAACCTTGGACCATAGTAGAAGTGAGAAGGTCCTGGGCTGTGGGCTTGGACCTCTTGTCGATCGAACCTCGGAGAGTGGCAGCATAGGAGGCATAGAACTCCCACATAATCTCCTCGCTATAAGTCCCAGGGTCTCGAGCCATCGAATCACACTTGTGAAGCTGAAATAGCCGGTGGATGTTCGGAATAGTGCATAATCTCCCCGTGAGGACTCTGCGCTCTTCAATAATAAGCCGGGCCATCTTCTCTTTCTCATTTTGCATTATGGCATCCCAATAGATTTGCCATTGCCCCTCAACACACCATTTGTTTGGCTCCTTAGCCACCGGATCAGGGTCATAGTTTCGTGGTACCGGGATTTCTCCTAAACTAGTGCCCTCCTCAGACAAGGCAGTTTGGCCATGTGAGCCTGAGCCTGTGGCGGATCCAGAACCGGAGCCGGAAGCATGGGCGGGCACAGAGCCGGAAGCAGGGGCAAACTCCGAGCCAGAAGTAGAACCAGCCTCAGAACCGGAAGCAAAGCTAGCCGGTGACCCGATCAGTGTGTTCTCCTTATCAGACTGGGAGACAGTGACTACATCGGTGACCACCTGCCAGGATGTATTTCGGGTAGCCCGAGGTGCAGTAGGAGATGTCTTTGTGGCCAGTGGAACATATGTTGGATCCTTTTTCGCGTCCGTGTCTTCATCAATCAGCCTAAAAGTAGGCGCCACAGGTTTTGATTTACCCCTTTTGGAGTAGGTCACTTGCTTCTTAGGTGCCATGGTACCTGTGGATGTCGAATTAGTACCAAAATAGACCTATAACACACTCGAAAAAAATTTAGAACTAAGAACGAACAACAATGAAAAACAAAAATAAATTCGGATAGTGGCTTCAGTGGCTACCTACGATGGGCATCTAAGGTCCGTAGGCTGATCTACGGTTCGTGGATCCCCTCCGTAGATCAGGGGTCCCAAAAATTTGGACTCTGATGGGAACCATGGATGTGTAGAACAGTCCGTAGACTGATCTACGAACCGTAGTACATATTCGTGGTTCCACACTTAGCATATTTTATGGTGTGCAGACTCACGGACCTGATCTACGGCCCATAGATTGATCTACGGTCCGTAGACGTGGTTTCGTGAATCAAATATGTATTAGGTTTCAGGCATCCTTCATGTTGACCCCAATTTTACCAATTTCAACAATATGACCTAGTCTAATCATGCATTTCAACATAAATTATGCTAGTTCATCATTCTAAGGGTTCCGATTACTAAATTCAAATGAATTGCACACAAAACTAGGAACCCTAAGTCAAAAGTTGCATTTTAAACTCTCATTACACTGATTTTATACATTATAAAGATACACAATCACTATCTATCGTCCCAAGGGTGTTTGTAGTTTTAGTTTTAGCATGCATTTACATACATTCAACTACCCAAGGTCAAGCCCCAATTTTGGACTTTCTATAATCAATCAATGAATCAAAATTCAAAGTGAAAGGAAAGTCTATTACCTTACAAGCAATGGAAATGGGGTGATTGTGTGATGACTGTACGCTTTCAATACCACAAACTCGCCTTCTTGTACCGAACCCGGAAACCGAACCTCTTGGGGAATTTGGGGGGGAGTGGTATAATAAAAAAAATGATTGGAATTATGGGGGAAAGATATAGGGTGATTGAAGGGGAATTTATGGTAATATGGAGTGATTGGAGTAGTGGGAAGGTTTAGAAACGGTTTGGGAGTGAATGGAGGGAAGTGGGAATGATTTGAAAATGGGGGAATTTTATTTAGGAGGGGTCCGGGTCGAGTCAGGCAGAACTAGGGTTTGGACCCACGAGAACCCGTCTACGGTCTGTGAGTCGATATACGGTCCGTAGATGGGAACCGTAGATCACATCCATACTTGGACAATTTAGAAACCTTACTTGGGATCTATGGACAACATTCACGGTCCGTGGAACGAACCACGGACCGTCGATGGGGTCCGTAGACCTCTGCACCAGACCTTTTTCTGCAGATTCTATTTTTCGCCCCTGCACATGTAGCAATGATTAGCCTTTTATTTTTACATTTTCTGGACAATTTTTAGACGCAGACCCTATGCTATGTCTGGGCAACGCTAAAACAAAACTAAAACAACTATCTAAATGAGTACAGAGAAGCAACTAAATAAAGAAAACTACTAAATGGAAAACAAGAACCTATTGTTGGCTAGATTTTACATCTTGGGTTGCCTCCAAGCAGTGCTTGATTTAACGTCACGGCACGACGCAGGCCTCTTGATTACTCAGATTTCATCAAGATAGTAGGCCTTAACAACTTCTTGCACACTTTCCGCATTTCCCAGATAGATCTCGATCCTTTGCCCGTTTACCATGAACCTTGTTCTTTCACTGTTCTCAAGCTCAACCGCTCCATGGGGGAGCACTTTTGTTAGCAAAAATGGCCCGGTCCATTTGGACTTAAGTTTGCTCGGAAACAAGTGTAACCTAGAGTTGAATAGAAGCACAAGATCACCCACAATAAATTCTCGCTTTTCAATTCTTTGATCATGATACCTCTTCATCTTCTCTTTGTGCAAGGCTAAACTTTCATAAGCTTTTTCGCGAAAGTCATCAACCTTATTCAAGTCATTCATTCTTTGATTAGATGCGGCACCCCAATCCAAATTTAGCTTCTTCATCGCCCACATAGCCTTATGCTCTAACTATACCGGTAAATGGCAAGACTTCATATATACAAGTTGGTAAGGACACATACCTATGGAAGTCTTGCATGCAATGCGATTGTGCCCATAGAGCATCATCAAGATTCCTTGACCAATCCATTCTATTAGCATTCACAGTCTTCGCCAAAATCTGTTTGACCTCTCTGTTGAACACTTCAACTTGCCCACTAGTCTGTGGATGGTAAGGAGTGGCAACATTGTGGCGGACACCATATTTCTCAAGTAGCGCCTTGAACAACTTATTAAAAAAGTGGGAACCTTTATCACTGATAATCGCCCTAGGTGTACCAAATCTGGGGAAGATATTCTTTTTCAAGAAAGTGGTGACACTTTTACCTTCATTGTTGGGGAGCGTAATTACTTCCACCCATTTCGACACATAATCAACCGTAACAAGAATATACTTCATCCCATGTGAACTCACAAATGGACCAATAAAATCAATGCCCCATACAACAAACAACTCTATCACCAATATAAGGTTCATAGGAAGCTCTTGCCTCTTTGAAATCCCTCCTTCTCTTTGGCAACGGTCACAAGACTTGGCGAAATCATGAGCATCTTGGTGGATGGTAGGCCAGTAGTACCCACACTGTAAAATCTCATGCGTAGTCTGAATACCACTATGATACCCACCAACAGGCGATGAATGACACGCCTCAAGTACACTCAACATCTTAACCTCGGGCACATAGCGACGAATAATCCCATCATCACAACTACGATACAAGTAAGGCTCATCCCAAAAGAATTTCTTCACATCATGCATAAACTTTTTCCTTTGGTGAAAAGAAAAATATGGGGGCACCAAATCGCTTGCCAAATAATTAGCAAAGTATACAAACCAAGGAATCAGATCATGAGAACCAGCCAATACTTGTTCATCTGGAAAAGCATCATTAATTTCAGCCCTATCACCAAGCTTTAGCATAGCTTCTTCCTCTAATCTGGACAAGTGATTGGCAACTTGCTTTTCGGTCCCTTTTATATCTTTTACCACAAACCAAACTCTTGCAGCAACAATACCCATCTAATCAACCTGGGTTTTGCATCCTTCTTCACCATCAAATACCTCAATGCAGAATGGTCAGTATGCACTATGACCTTAGTACCAAGCAAGTAGGATCGGAATTCCTCAAATGCGAAAACCACCGCAAGAAGCTCTTGTTCAGTCACATTATAATTCTTTTGGGCCACATTTAGAGCTTTGCTAGTATAGTAAATAGGATACATAATTTTCTCTCTCCTCTCTCTTAATACTACACCAAGCGCCACTCCACTCGCATAACACATTACCTCAAACGATTGTCCCCAGTCCGGTGAAAATATGATAGGTGTAGTAACCAACTTCTCCTTCAACTCTCCAAATGCACTCAGACAAGCATTATCAAAATCAAACTTATACTCCTTTTCGAGAAGTTTGCACAATGGATGTGCAATTTTAGAGAAGTCCTTGATGAACCTCCTATAGAAACGTGCATGCCCAAGAAAACTTCTAACACCTTTTACAGAGATAGGTGGTGGAAGCTTTTCTATTACCTCTACTTTTCTCTATCAATCTCAATGCCCTTCTCAAAAATTCAATGACCCAGAACTATCCCTTATTTCACCATAAAGTGGCACTTCTCCCAATTTAGCACCAGATTGCATTTTCACATCTTTTAAGAACTTTTGCCAAATGATCCAGAAATCGATCAAAAGAGTCACCTATCACAGAGAAATCATCCATAAATACCTCAATAGTGTCCTCCACAATATCAGTGAATATCGACATCATACATCGCTGGAACGTCGCTGGAGAATTGCACAACTCAAATGGCATCTGTTTGAAGGCGAAAGTCCCATAAGGGAAAGTAAAGGTGGTCTTCTCTTGGTCCCATCAAGAAAACAATACCAATCGTTACCTGCAAGTCTATCCAACATTTGATCCATGAATGGCATAGGGAAATGGTCCTTTTCTGTCCAGGCATTTAGCTTACGGTAGTCCATGCTGACTCTCCATCCAGTCACGGGCCACATCGGAGCAAGCTCATTTCTCTCATTAGGAACCACAGTAATTTCACCTTTCTTGGGCACACATTGAATAGGACACACCCATCTACTATATGCAATGGGATAAATAACTCCGGCAGCCAACCACTTGATGATCTCCTTTTTAACTACCTCTTGCATATGCAGATTTAAAGTTCTCTGGTGCTCAATACTAGGCTTGTGATCTGCCATAAGTTAGATTTTATGAGAACAAATACCAGGAGGAATCCCAATAATGTCCTCAATAGTCCACCCAATAGCTCGCTTGAACCTCTTAAACAAAGAAATCAAACACTCCACTTGTCGCCCATTCAAATCTGTTGTAATGATGACCGGTAAAGTATCATCTTTTCCCAAGAATACGTACCTCAAATGTTATGGTAGAGCCTTAAGCTCCAACTTCCGCACCTACTCAACAGACGATCTTGTGGGTGGGGACTCACAATTTTTCATGTCTAACTCCAGCTTCTTTGGTTTCGAACAATATTTGCACCTACCAAGTGCGGCCACCAACTCATCATACTTTTCAATACCATCACTCTCAAAGTTCATGACAGCCGCTGCTAGTGCCTCAACACCTAGTCTCTCTTCAATCTACACCTCAGACCCACTCTCAACTCTATATGTTATCGCAGATACCGATTGGAGCTCACTACTTTGCTTCATAGACCTACATATATTGAAAGTTGCGTCTTCATTGTTCAGTCTGAACTTCATCTGCCGCTTTTCCATATCAACTAAAGTGTGCCCAGTGGCAAGGAATGGTCTCCCAAGGATGATGGGAACCTCAAAATCAACCTCACAGTCAAGAATCACAAAATCCACCGTAAAGATGAATGACTCCACTTTCACCAGTACATCATGGAGCACACCAATGGGCCTCTTCACAGTTCTATCGGCCATGAGTAACCGCATCGCAGCCGGTTTTGGATCTCCTAAACCCAACTTCTTGTAAACAGACAGTGGCATCAGATTAATGCTAGCACCAAGATCACACAATGCCTTAGCAAAATGCAACAACCCGATGGTATATGGAATAGTGAAGGCACCAGGATCCTCTTTTTTAGCACAAGGGATCTTGTAGCAATATCACTACAATGTTGTAGTCTATTATCATCTTCGAAGCTGACTGCCCTCTTCTTTGTTACCATATCTTTCATAAATTTTGCATACCCAGGCATTTGCTCCAAAGCTTCTATCAATGGAACATTGATGGAGAGCTGTTTCAACATGCTAATAACCATGCGATATTTTCCTTCTTTAGTCTTCTTCACTAACCTCTGTGGGAAGAGATGTGGAGGACTAGGTATGGGGACAACTTTTTGAGTTACCTCCACTTCTTTCTCTGTTGCATTCTCGGACTCTCCACTTACCTCTACCACATCATCATCTTTACTAGTCTCAATTTCCACCCGAGACGGCATAGGTGGATCAATGGTTTACTTACCCCCTCGAGTGGTGACTACCATACAATGCCCATCATTTTTTAGATTCTGGATCGTGTTGGTAGGAAGAGTGTCAGGTTGTCGTGGATTTACCGTAGTTGACAACTGAGCCATCTGCTGCTCAAGATGCTTGATTGACACTGCATGGGCATCAACTTTTTGACCAATACCAGACAAGTCATTTCTCATCTCCTTCACATTCTCATCAGTTGCATCAAACCTCTTCATGATCTTCTGCATCATATCCTCAATGCGTGACATATTACGTCCAGCTTCCCTAGTACCAAATTCCCTATTTTGAGGAGGAACATAAGGTCCAACCCGATCATTTCTTTTTCCATAGTTGTTCCGATTATAGTTATTGTCGCGATAGAAGTTGCCATCCCGGATATATTGACCTTCTGGTTGTAGTAGCCATAGTTCCGACCTTGATTTCCTTGACCATGGCGCCAATTATCCGTATTGGAACCTTGGGTGTTTGGTCGGAAACCCCCAATCTGATCATTCACCGCATAAGTATCCTCTTCATAGTAACACTTCTCAATCGATGGTGGATTTCTAGTCAAATAATTCACAGCATTTACTTTCTCCGCACCTCCGCTCACATGCTTCAACACCAACCCTAGTTCGGTCCTCATTTGAGCCATCTCCTCACGAATCTCATCTACAGATTGGTTGTTTATAGCTTGAACGACAAACGTGTTCCTCCCAATATCCGACTTTATAGTGCTCCAAGATTTGTTGTTTCGAGAGATCTTCTCCAGCTTCTCCGCAATCTGCCCAAAAGTGCACTCACCAAATAAACCTCCAGCAATAGTATCAAGCACTGCTTTACTGTTGTCATCCTGACCTCGGTAGAAATATTCCTTCAGCGACTCATCATCAATTCGATGATTCGAAACACCTCGTATTAAAGCAATGAACCTATCCCAAGAACTACTCACGGACTCTTCAGGTAGTGCTACAAAATTGTTGAGTTTATCTTTGTGGTTAAGCTTCTTGGACACTGGAAAGAATCTTGCTAGGAACGCATCATTCAATTGATTCCATGTGTAGATTGAATTATAAGGAAGCTCATTAAACCACACAGCAGCATCATTAGTCAATGATAGAGGGAATACTCGCAATCCAATGACATCCATGTCCAGGTCCTGTCGACACACACAACTTTTGTAAACACTCCTTAGCTTGGCTATGTGAGCATGTGGATCGTCCGATGCCACACCCGCAAACAAGCCCCTCGCTGTAAACATCTGCATCAAACTGCTAGTCACCACAAATGTATGCCTCGGTGGTAAAGGAGGTAGGACAAGAGGTCCGTTAGAATCAACAGTATTAAAGTTGACCCTATAGTTATCATGCAGTCTTGGCCCTGGTTGATCCTGTACCCTCAATGCATCTCTCAATAGATTCTCAACTTGAATCTGATTATTCTCATCACCAACCCTCGTAGGCTGCACCTCAACATCATTACTTACTTCTCCTCCGATAGGATTAGCTGGCACACCTTGATTATTCATTCTTTGCAAAGTTCTGTACAGTTCTGGATCGTAGGGAGTAAGTGGTTCTCCTTGACTCCATGTACTTGGCATACAGTAGAGTGGGAACTTGAGAGAGACAAAAACAAAAGGAAAAGTAAAATTAGAAAATATTTGACTAAAGTTCAATAATGTAGTTAAATTTAATCTAAAAGCCAAAGTCACCGGCAACGGCGCCAAAATTTGATATGCTCCAATTACACCTCCTTAAAGAAGCATAAGCGATCGTCATCAACTAACGAACCCAACTTGTAGGTTGGAGTCGATCCCACGAGGAATATGATTTAGACTTAACTTTAACCAACAATTATATTCGTTTAGTCAATGTATTTCTAAAAACAAGTAATTAAAGGGGGGGGGGGGGGG
>JAJOOH010005705.1:0-26455 GCA_029582605.1 Solanum gracilifrons
TATATATATATATATATATATATACATATATATATATATATATATGTTGTTGAAAATAATAATTCGAAGTTAGAGTAGAAATATGAAGTTGTTTAGGATTTGTTTTTTATGGTATTTACTTATTTATGTTTTGATTAGAATTTTTTAGTTAGAGTAGTTCCTAGTCCTAGTTTAATTTGATTTTTACCTTTATAAATAGGAATATTATTAAAGATAGAAATATACAGAAACACAAGGAAATAGATAGAACTTTAAGTAAGATTCAAGAATCTTTGAGTTTATAAATAAAATGTTTTCCTTCAAGTTGGTATCAGAGATACTATGATCCTTGTAGAAGATCAAAAAGTTTTCGCTGCTGGAGGGCAGCTATGATCTATATATGACATCCGTCTAGCCAATGATCGTGCTGACAAAAGCTGAACAACTAATATATGCATGAAAAAAAAATCATACTAGGAGCAAAGACTTACAAAAATATTGCAGATTTAAAAAAGTGCAGCCAGAAAAAACTCTTCTCTAAATTAAAAGTTAGAGAAAGTAATAAAAAAACAAAAAGAACAAAAAAAAAAAGAGTTGATGGGAAGGGCATCAACGAGAATTGGAGATAAACTGTTCCAACACAAAAAAATATTATTTTTTTTTAACAAAAACACATAAAAAGAAAAGGAGTTAATGGGAAGGACATCAACGAGAGTTGGAGAGAGAGTGCTCCAACACCAAAAAAAAAGGCGTTGGTGGGAAGGGCATCAACCTTGAAAGTTGGAGAGAAATTCTCCAACACAACCAAGAGAAAAAATGTCGAAAAAAATAAAAAGAAAAGGCTTTGTTGAGAAGGGCATCAACCTTGGAAATTGGAGATAAGTGCTCCAACACAACCAACAGAAAAAATATCATGAGTTGGAGAGAAGTGCTTTAACACAACCAAGAAAAAAAATAGCGTGAGTTGGAGAGAAAGTGCTCCAAGACTTACGGCGTCCATGGTGCGATTTAGATTCTCGTATTGTTTTTTATACCACTCAGGAGTTACAAGGGATTTAGCCACTCCCTTATGTTTAATAACTGCATCGTGGCCCTCTTTAAAAAGAGTATAGCTCTTAGGATGTTTGAGAGAAGATGATCCAACACAACCAGAAAAACAAATAATGAGAATTGAAGAGAAGTACTCCAACAATTGAAGATTGAAGAGAAGTACTCAAACAATTGAAAGATTGGACAGAAGTTTCCAACAATATAAGATTGAAGAGAAGTACTCCAATACAATAATCATTTCTCTGTCACGACCCAGACCATCGTGATTGGCACCCACACTAGCCCTCCGTGGGAGAACCATTAATAGTAATTAGCTAACCAAATTAATCAAAATACTAAAGCATTTAAGTTACAGAAGCAAGTTAAATGCTAAGGAAAGAATTAGGGAGTTCCCATAAACTCCAAACAAAAGTCTAACAACTAAAACAAAGAAGTAACACCTAGAACCTGAAAGTCAACATACCAAAACTCTAACAAGATCCATAAATCTAAACAAAAAGGGTCACAACCCTAAACTAATGTACTAACAACTAACTAGAAAGTCTAAATTTGAAATGTGGACATAGACAGAAAGAGAACTAATGGAAGCCCGGAAGAACTGGCTCACCCTTGAATTCGAATGACGATGACTGATCTTCTAAGCGAGGTCTATCAATAGCCGCCTGAAGATGCCTTACACTCAACAAAGAAAGAGCAAGTGCAGTATCAGTACACAATCACAATGTAGTGGTAGGATCACGCGGCTATCCCACTAAGTGAAACATACATAAGTCAATACAATAGTACAATAACATGCGTACACCGAACATATAAAATATCATCAACATTTACGAACAACGAATAGTTTCACAATTCTCAAATATCATAGTTATATCAAGTCATTGGTCCTCTCATGGAACCCAACCCAAACTGTTAGCATACCGGAATGTGGTATCCAATCCAATGTTTATGTCGGAACATGGCAACTGATCCCATATTTATGCCGGAACGTGGCAACCGATCCAAGTTAGTGTGTCAAAACGCAACACCGATCCATTCAAAAAGAGAAAATCACAATCACAAGTATTTTCTCATAATTATACAATCAAGTCATGATTTCATGGAAAACAATTATTCAATTATCCTCATTTATGATTAGTGTGATCAATAATGCAACATTCTCATACATACAAGTATTATAATGAAGCAAGAACAAACATATATCACACAACATGAAATCACAACCATCACCTACCTCTAAACAAACTTAAATCCCCTAAGAAACTTGATTCTTCCCTTTCTGGATTCGTTCCGCTTGTTCTTGCTCTACAAACGATCAATATAACAGAGGAATCAATAAGCAATAACTAATTACCCGAATTACTAACAAGTCTATCAACCCTAGATCAAACTCGTGATCCCATACTTAGATTAGTATTTTTTCAACCACAATTGCCATATCAAAACCCTCCCCCATCGATAATTACCCATTAGATTACGTTCTACAGATCGAAAAATGGATTTGGGGAGTTAAAACCTTACCTTAAAACTCAGGAATGGTGGAAAACTTTCAAGAAAACTCCTGGGTTCATTCCTTAGATCTCAAGTTTGAAAATTGAAGAATAAAACGTTTTTGGGGTATATTTCCAACTTAAGTCGCAACTGACCCGCCAACGGTCCTCACCCCGCTTCAGTGGCCTCGCCCTGGCGGCAGAAATTCCGCCTCAGTGGCTTGCACGGAGACAGAGAGTTGAATAAAGAATTCTGAAACCCCATTTCACCACACACCTTCAACCAACGACACTCAGAAACTACCCGTTCACGCTAAGATCAATTTCGGGAATTCTACTCTCCCGAATTCAATTCAATAAAGTCGTACGGGTTCCTTAACATGTAGCTATATACTCATGTAATCAAAATCATAATTAAATCGCCCAATTGCTACCATATTTCCCTAGACCTCACAAACTTCGATTTCGTCCAAATATGGACTAGGTTGGGAAATCCCAAGTTACTACGAAAAGGTTTTCCGGCCCAAAATTTTTCCCGATTGCATTTTCTATAACGATAGGAACCAGTCGTTACAATAGATACCAATTTACCCATCACTCGTCCCCAAGTGAGAAACTTAGGAAAAATAGTCTAAAGAAAGAATGAAGTAGTACTTGAATCAATGAACAATTGGTGATACTTCTCTCGCATGTCCTTCTCGATTTCCCAACTAGCTTCCTCAACTGGATGATGTTTCCATTGAACCTTCATGGACTTAATCTCCTTGGTCCTCAGCTTACGCACATCATAATCTAGATTTATAATCAGTTCCTCCTCATATTGGAGGTCTTTATTTAACACAGTTGAGTCCCACTTAATGATATAATCCCCATCACCATGATATCTCTTCAACGTGGACATATGAAATACCGGATGAACTCCCAATATGTTAGGAGGTAAAGCCAATCTATAAGCCACTAGCCTTACAAATTCAAGAACCTCAAAGGGACCAATGTAACAAGGACTAATCTTGTCTTTCTTGCTAAATCTCATCACACCTTTCATGGATGACACCTTAAGAAGAACATTCTCACCAGTCTGAAACATCATGTCTCTTACCTTATGATCTGCATACTTTTTTTGTCTACTCTGGGCTGCTAAAAGCTTAGCTTGAATACTCCCCGCCATATCTTGAGCATCCTTTACTAAAGCAACCCCCAAAGGTTTCACATCTCCAGTCTCGAACCATCCTATGCGTGATCTATATCCCTTCCCATAAAGTGTCTGAAATGGTGCCGTATCTATACTTGAGTGATAACTATTATTATAGTAGATTTCACAAAAAGGTAAAAACTTATCCCAATGCCCTCCAAAATCAATCACACATTCTCTCAACATGTCTTTTTATACTTAAATAGTCCTCTCGGACTGCCCATCCGTCTGCGGATGGAAAGCGGTACTAAAAGTGAGTTGTGTGCCCAATTCATCATGTAACTTCCTCCAATACTTGGATTTGAATTTGGTACCACGTTCTAAAATGATAGAAAGGGGCACCCCATGCAACCTCACTATCTCTTTCACATAAACTTTATCCAATTGTTCCGCATTATAATCTATTCTTACCAAAATAAAATGGGCAGATTTAGTCAATCTATCAACAACTACCCAAATAGAATCAAACTTTCCCAAAGTCTTGGGAAGACAAACCACGAAGTCCATAACTATCATTTCCCACTTCCATTTTGGAATTGGCATTATTTGAAGAAAACCTACAGGCCTTTGATATTCATACTTTACTTGTTGGCAATTTGAAACTTAGCCACAAACTCCGCTATATCCTTCTTCATGCGCGGCCACAAATAAATTCGCTTCAAATCTCGGTATATCTTGGTCACACCCGAATCAATGGAATATCACAAACCATGGGATTCTGTCAACAATTTCTAAATCAAGTCATCAACTCGAGGAACACAAATCCTCCCTTTGCAACTAAGCACACCTTCCGCATCAAGAGTGGTCTCTTGTGCCTTACCAATCACAATCTTCTTTTTAAGTTCATTCAAATTTTCATCCTCAAATTGTTTGGCCTTGATCTCTTCAATGAATGTGGCCCTAACTTCAATGCTAGCTAACATCCCCACCTCTTTCTGAGATGCCTAACTACATAAACTTAGACTCCAAGGTCAACTATATAAAAAGGACAATATTATTGTCAGTGAATTGAAGGTGTGGGTGTTTAGGAGTAGGATCATTATATACTTGTGTGTTGTATGTGCATCCTATTATTGATGAATGGATTGATTATCCATTTTTTTGTTGTAGGCTAGGGTAAGGCCTAGCCTCCAATCTCCCTCGATCCTTATTTTGAAATTATATTTTTATCATTTGAATCATGGATGTTCTTGATCATCGGTATATTAAAAATATTCATTACTATAAATAGCTGAATTGGTCAAGACACGAGTAGAATTACATCATGTCAACATTGTGACAATGTATCTAATAATAAAAGAGTTGGCACAAGGAAAATGCTTATATAAGAACCATTGGTGAAATAGCACACACATGAAAAATAGTCATTTGAGCAAATGGTGGGATCAATTGCCACCATCACCATGGCCCCATACTCCTCCGGCACCAAAACCACTACCACCATTTTGACGACCACCGTAGCCGTTTTCACCCGATCCATGACCCTCACCATCTCCAATGCCAATACCAGATCCTCTATCACTACCTCCTCCTCCACCATCACCTCCACCTCTACCTCCGCCTCCACCACCATTTGCACCGAATATGTGACCTTGCCATATCCAATGCCAAAACTAGAACTCCCTAAACAACAATTAGCATCAACTTGCATCTAATCTTTGTATTATCTACTGTCAGTACTACACACAAAAATAGCATAACTTCGATTAGTAACAAAACTAGAAATTTTATAAATTCTAACAGGAGAATTAAAAAAAAACTGTTTGACTTGAAATTTGAATTGAGGC
This sequence comes from Solanum gracilifrons, assembly GCA_029582605.1. Taxonomy (NCBI): domain Eukaryota; kingdom Viridiplantae; phylum Streptophyta; class Magnoliopsida; order Solanales; family Solanaceae; genus Solanum; species Solanum gracilifrons. The sequence continues at coordinate 5,499 of JAJOOH010005705.1, forward strand.
ATAAACTAATTTTTAAATCACTTTTTCTACAACACTAAAAGTTTCCTAAATGTTAAGAGAATTTAACAATGTGTATATATACAAAACTATTTTATTTTATTTAGTGAATTTTATATTGCAAATAAAGAGATTCAATTAAACCTCTTTCAATAGTTCTCTCCACTTTTAATAACCACAAGAAGAAATGAAATTTTAAGTGACAGACTTTTTTTGGCGGCTAATACAGCCACCAAAATGAAGTAAGAGTTTATGCGACCATTGCGCCACAAAATTTTTGAAGTGAGCACTAGTCATCATTATGACTTCTGTTGTTAGATTAAAATATATGTGTGTCATGACCAAGACCATCATGATTGGCACCCACACTAACCCTCCGGTGGGAGAACCATTATTACAAATTAGCTAATCAACTAAATAAAAATACTAAGGCATTTAAGTAACAAAAGCAAGTTAAATGCTAAGGAAGGAAATAGGGAGTTCCCATAAACTCCAAAACAATAGTCTAACAACTAAACAAATGTGGAAGAAATACGCCTAGAACCCGAATGTCAATATAGCAAAACATGTAACAAGATCCATAAGTCTAACAAGAAGGGTTACAACCCCAAACTAATGCACTAATATCTAACTAAAAAGTCTAAGTCCGAAATGTAGACATAGACAGAAAGAGAACTCATGGCAGCCCGGAAGCACTAGCTCACCCTTGAATTCAAACGATCATTGATCTTCTAAGCGAGGTTTGTCAATAGCCACCTAAAGATGCCCTGTACTCAATAAAGAAATGACAAGTGCAGTATCAATACACCACCACAATGTACTGATAGGATCACACAGCTATCCTACTAAGTTCAACATACATAATGCAAGAAAACAGTACAATAACATGCATACACCGAACATATACAATATCATCATCATTTTATGAAAATGAACAATTTCACGATTCTCAAATATCATTGTTACATCAATTCATTGGTCCTCTCATGGAACCCAATCCCAAATTGTTAGCATACCAAAATGTGCTACCCGATCCTATAATTATCCCAAATATGACAATCGATCCCATAATTATGCAGGAGCGGGGTAACCGATCCAAGTTAGTGTGTCGAAACGTGATGAGTTCACAAATTGGACTCATTTAAGGCTATATTTTTATAGAATTAGTGTCCTCAAATGCATATTTAATCTCAATATCTTATGAAAACCCTTAAGTTTCATGTATTTGGAATTTGAGGGAAAGCATGGACACTACTTAGCAAAAAGGAACAAAAGCAACTGAAAGATCAAAGAAATGAAGATCTGAGAATCGCCGAACCCATTCGGCGAGTCGTCAAAAGGTCTTATCCTTGCCTTTTGTTCTAGTGTGCTGAACCCTAAAAGAAAGGATCAAATAGGCGGTGAAAAGGAGCAGTTGGCGTGTCACCGAGGAGTTCCGTGAAGCACGATTATGTCACCTAATGATCCAAAACACGACGATGTTGATGGATAGAACAAGACGGCGATGAAACTTACCAAAGGACCAATCACCGAGTTGATCGACGATCTCGGCTAATGACGTCAAATGATCCGCTGCAGCACATATTTTTGAAAATTAAAAATACTCGTTAAGAGTTGTAGCTTAATATTAGTTTTTTAATATAGAATTTTTAACATAGACTTCTGAGTTCTAAATGTGGAGAGGGTTTTGAAGAACTTGAATATTGAAAGGGTTTCAACTCCAAGAATTTGGACTTGGGTCTTGTGGATTCTTCATTCTTTGCTTGTTTTGAGACTTAAATATTCATACCCATTAAAATGCAAACTAATTTTGGTATACATTTATATCTCTTTTACATGTCTAGCCAAAACCCCAATTATTGGGGTGTGATTTTTTAAATATAGGTTAGATTATCTATTGGGTCTTGCTTGTGATGGTTTATTTGTTTTGTATATGTGATTTTGTTTAGCAGTTGTGGTGGAACTTAATGAAATTGTAGTTGCAAATATGATTTCATCTTTGTGTTTTCAGCTTGCTCGAGAGAGAGGTCGTAAAACTAAGACTACTAAATTGATAGCCAGTGGGAGTGGGTTGACATGAGGTTCAGCTCGAGAGAGTGAACCCTAGTCCTTCTCCCACACACTCAGCTCGAGAGAGTGAGTGGGCTAAGGCGGAGGCTATTCTTCATGCGGCAAGTGGGTGTCCGAGAGGAATCCATTTGATTCAGGGTAAGTTGCTCCAGAGAGAATTTACCCTCACTATAGTCTAGCCTAGTCACAAATACTCAACATATTTATTATCAAAAGCATGCACCCTATAGTTTAGTTTATCTTGTATTCCTATCACATCCCAAGAATTTCATCTATGTGATTAGTACTCTTTTATTTTTGTTGTTCTTGCTTACTTATCACAAACCCCCATTGATAATTGACGCTTCCGTCACCTCTTAGTTTAGTATGTTTATATTAGTTTATATTTTTAGCTATGACTGATTAGAACTAAATTTTATTTTTCTATTATTTCTTAAGCCCCTCCCATGGGACTCGACCCCAACCCTGGTTGGTCTACTTTACTATTGTACGATCGTAGACACTTGCATTGGAAGTGGTGTCTTGATTACGCAAATTCAAAATGGGGCCGCTGCCAGGGAGTGGTGTTATTTGAGAATTCTTAGTTTAGTAAATTTTTTGTTCTTCTTAATTGTAGTTAACTTACTTTACTTTTAGTTTCGTTGTACTTGTTTGTGTATTGAAGCAGAAACATGGAAATGAAATATCATTATGGGTATCAAAGTGATCAACCCTTCTTAAAACTATTGAACCTTAGGGACAACTTCAGAACGTTCAAACAGGTAGGGGATGAAACCATTCAACAAGTGTGGCTGAAGTTTCAAGCAGTGCTAGAACATGTCCATCTCATGGGATGACTGACAAAGCGCTACTGGAATGTTTCTATATGGGTCTTAGACCCGGAAATAGAAGTATCACCGATCAACTTTTCACGGGTGGTATGCTACACCAGCCCTATAAAGTAGTAGCAAATCTCCTTGATGGTATGGTTGAAACCAACAAGGAAGCCCAAAAGAAACACAAGTGGGACGCACTAGTAGCTCAAGTAGACATTCTGTCCAAATGAATCATGGAGTTGGAAGCACAAGCCACGAAAAAGAACAAGCATTTCTCCCTACGAGAGTGTAAAAATGGGAAGAAGAATGGGTGTGCAAAATGATGAAGTTCTCTCACTCATTCTACAGAAAATGGAAGCACAAGAAAAGGTGTTGAATAAGATGAAAGAGAACATCAAAATTCTAAATGAAACGTCAACCTTTAACTCCATGACAATTCCGCTGCAAGATGCCTAAATAGGCAATTTGATATCAGGTCGCTATCCACCATTTGTTGAGGATTCGCCTAGTTAGAGCATGGCCGACTCCGAGGATGAGGACTAGGTGTTAACTTGCATCATGCCACAACGTTAACTAAAGCGCTGTTTGGGAGGCAACCCAAAACCCTTCATTGCTTTAGGTTGCTTTGATAAAATAATGGTGTGTTAATTGTGCAGAAAGAAGTGTGGGAAGCATTTGGAACGAAAGAGATTGGCGAGGGAAATGTCAGTTGGCGAGCAGCCATAGTATTAGGCGACCTGACTCACACCGCCATTTGATCCAAACCATCTTGGGTTTGGGGTTTATAAAACTCGACGGTCCCAAAGAAATGATTGGCGAGTCACCGATCAGCTCGACGGCCCCAATTTGTATCGTTGTTTGGATCCCCATATTAACTGGGGGATTCTGTAAAACTCGGCGTGATGTCGAATGGTTTGGCGCTCACGACTAATGTCACCTAGTGGGCAAGAACTGGACGGTTTTTCAAGACAAAGGTTTAATAGTTTCAATTTCCTATGCTCTCCCTCATTTTAATACTTTGCAAACTCGCACCTAGTTTTATTCTCAATATCTCTACATCTCTATTGTGTTTTGGTTATTAAGTTGTGCTCGAATCTGGATTGCGTTGCCGCCTAGAATTTTGGTAGTATCTTAATCAGCATCCAAGGTTGGTTTCTGAGCCCTACTTTCATTTTATCAAAAGTTGTTCTCAAAGGCGATGACATTACTTTGATGATGTATGTTGTTCCTCTCTAGTAGGATTAAAAAATTTGTTTACTTGCTTCGATTCGATAATATTCACCGTATTGAGTTAAATAGTTAATTCTTGAAAATTATGCCCTATAGTGGATGAGAAATTGTGGGGTATGCATAAGTGTCACTGGGTCGAACCATAATTTGGCTATTGCATATTTTGATTTTGCTTTCGAGGGTTGCGGGGTTGAATTCGGGAAGTTGGGTCGAAAGTAGGCATGTTGGTTCATTTGGCGAGCTGGGTCGAGCTCGCCGAACCACTCGGCGGTTCGCCTAAAGTTCCCTCTCGTATTTAATTCAATGTTAAATGTAATGTTGAATTGTAACTTTCGGCGGGAAGCATGATGTCGCCAAACACATTCGGCGCCTCGCCGAAAGGCTTTATGTTCGCCCTTTGTCTGCACCATTGTAATCTTTGTGCACTGCACTCGGCGTACCGCCTAAGTAGTTGAGCGCTTCGCCAACTGGTTCAGTGAAGTGATTCTGAAATTGAATGGCCTTGCGATTGTCTGATTACTTTCTAACTTTTTCTCAAAGCTTTGTAAATTGGCTAGAGGGAAAGTAGCTGGAAGAGATATGCCACCCCAACAAACAAGAGCGAAAAATTTTTTGGAAAAATACAAAGGCTATTATCCTCCCAAAATAGCTAATGAGGGCAAGAAGCTTAGTACAAGCAAGAGAACAAATCCCTGAGACCCCACTATTCCCTCGTGGTGACATGGATTATTCACAGCTATCCACTCCCTTCTGGCGGCTCATGACTTGGACAATATCAGTAAGTCAGCTGCCGCTGAATCTTCTGAAGAGGCTCCGAGGACCATTATCAAATTCTAGGCTGACACATCGAGCATTGATGCCCCGACAGATGGAGAGACTGCATAGACAGGATTCTTCTTTACCTCCCTCTCTATCTTTCTTTATTTTAATTTTGGATTCTGTGTTATTTGCATTTGAGGACAAATTGTTTTTATTTGTGGTGGGGTGAGGCCCATCTTTGTGTGCTATTCGTGAATTATGTTTTATTTATGTATTTGGATTGTAACCTATAATTGTGTTAAATACTTCTTTCGTGGATGGTTTGAGCTTGTGTCTCCGTGTTTTAAATTGCAAAATGATTTTGACCCTTTCGAGAATTTTCTGCCACCCCTTCTATGTTGAATATGGCAGTTCCTTCGCAAATTTGAGTATCGGTTTCGATCAATACCGATGACATGGATAGTGCTTATAATCAAACAAACATGAATGTGCAGCTACAATGAGGACAGATGAAGTTGCACAGACCATATTTGAACTCTTTGCTTCTCGTTGTGACTAGCCAATGATCAAATTGATCTCATGTGATGACCGTTGCACACTAGCGAAAGTGTGGAGCCTTGTTTGACTTTAGTGTCGATGCCTTCTGTGATGAGCTTACCTTTGAACTATGCATGATGGATCCTAGAATTTTCCCCGTTGGTCCGGTCAACTAAGTGATGCTTTCTCTTGTTAGGATCTTTGGCAACTTCTAAGAGTGTGAGCCAATTTGACATATACCTCTTTTGTGGCCTACTTTGTGAGTGTGTGTTAACCTCTTTTGAACACCCCTTGAGCCTTACCTTTCTTTGAAAGAAACTTGATGAAAACAATGACCTTTCTTTATCCATTACCCATAATCCTCATGAAGTTGTGGTTTAGTGGAATAGCCAACTTAGGCCAAAAGCCTAAGTTGGGGGTGTGGTGAAAAGTTAAGGGCAAGTCAAGAAGTTCAAGGAAAGTATCCTCTTACCCATGGTTTTAAGAAAAATGGAACCCCTCCATATAAAAAAAAAAGAAAGAAAAAGGAAAGTTGTGGAATAAAGTACAAAAGAAATGGGGTTTCCAAACAATTCATGGAAAGTGAATAATAGGATGACTTATGAGCACTAATGAAAATGATGAAATAAAAGGAAAGAAAGTGTTGAGAGCAACACATTTCATGAGGATGAAAGTCACCGAGCCTAAATGACCATACCTTTGCACTCATCCCCATTACAAGCCTTGAAAAGACCTTTTTGATCTTGAGTGAGCTTAAGCAAGTGTTGATCTGAAAATACAGGTAAACCTATAGGTGAAAGTATGCATTGTGTTTTTCCTTGTGAGAGTGAGCGTTGCATTTGATTCCGGAACTTTAAATGATTAAACCATTGTCTATGAATACGGAATCATTCCTTGTGTGAGGGGATTTGAACACTTTGGTTGAGCTTGAACTTGCATTTGAAGCAAGTAATATGATCATGAGATTCTTTTATATTGGTGAGTCACAACTTAAATCTTTGAGTGCACATTTGATCTTTGCATAAGTAAATTGAGTCTTGTTGTGTGCATTCATGATTGAGTCTTATGTATCACTGTTCAAGATACCCTTTTTGAATGGTTGAACTTGAGTTTGCTTGAGGAAAAGCAAAAGTTTAAGTTGGTGGTGTTGATGAGTCCACAAATTGAACGCATTTAGGGCTATATTTTGATAGAATTAGTGTGCTCAAATGCATATTTTATCTCAATATCTGATGAAAACCCATAAGTTTCTGGTATTTGGAGTTTGAGGGAAAGCATTAACACTACTTAGCACAAAGGAACAAAAGCAGCTGAAAAAACGAAGAAATAAAGGTCTGAGAATCGCCAAACCCATTCGGCGAGTCGCCAAAAGGTCTTATCCTCGCCTTTTGTTCAAATGTGTTGAGCCCTGAAAGAAAGGATCAAATCGGCGGTGAAAAGGAGCAGTCGGCGTGTCGCCGAGTAGTTCCGCGAAGCAGTACTATGTCGCCCAATAATCCAAAACACGACGATGCAGAAGGATAGAGCAAGACGGCGATGATACCTACCAAAGGACTGATCGCCGAGTTGATCGGTGATCTAGACTAATGACGCCGAATGATCTACTACAGCACAGATTTTTGAAAACTATAAATACTCGTTGAGAGTTGTAGCTTAATATCAGATATTTAATATATATTTTTTAACATAGACTTTTAAGTTCTAAGTTTGGAGAGGATTTTGACTAACTTGAAGATTCAAAAGGTTTCAACTCCAAGAATTTGGACTTGGGTCTTGTGGATTCTTCATTATTTTCTTGTTTTGAGCCTTAAATCTTCATACCCATTTGAATGCAAACTCATTTTGGTATTAATTTCTATCTCTTTTACATGTCTAGCTAAAACCCCAATTCTTCGGGTGTGATTTTGTGAATTTGGGTTAGATTATCAGTTGGGTCTTGCTTGTTGATGGTTTATTTGTTGTATAAATGTGATTTCATTTAGTAGTTTTGGTGGAACTTAATGAAATTGTAGTTGCAAATATGATTTCAACTTTGTGTTTTCGGCTTGCGAGTGAGAGAGGTCGTAAAACTAAGATAACTAAATTGATGGCCGGTGGTAGTGGGTCGACATGAGGTTCAGCTCGAGAGAGTGAACCCTAGTCCTTCTCCCACACACTCAGCTCAATAGAGTGAGTGGGCTAAGGCAGAGGTTGTTCTTCATGCGGCAAGTGGGTGTCCAAGCGAAACCCATTTGATTCGGGGTAAGTTACTTGAGAGAGAATTTACCCCCACTATAGTCTAGCCTAGTCACAAATACTCAATGGATTTATTATCAAAAGCATGTACCCTATAGTTTAGTTTATCCCGTATTCCTATCACATCCTAATAATTTCATCTCCTTGATTAGTACTTTTTTATTTTTGTTGTTCTTGCTTACTTATCACAAACCCCCATTGATAATTGACGCTTGCGTCACCCCTTAGATTTAGTATGTTTATATTCGGTAATTTTTTTAGCTATGACTAATTAGAAATAAATTTTATTTTTCTATTAATTCTAAAGTCATTCCCTTGTGACTCGACCTCAAGCCTTGGTTAGGTTACTTTACTATTGTACGATTGTAGACACTTGCATTGGAAGTTGTCTCTTGATTACGTAAACATCAAAACGCAACACCCGATCAATTCAACAAGCCATAATCACAATCACAAAGTACATACTCAAAATCATACAATAAAGTCATGATTCATGGCATTCATCATTCATATATCCTCATTTACAGTTAATGTAATGAATAATGCAACATTCGCATACATACATGCATCATAATGAAGCAAGAAAAAAACATGCATCACACAATCGTAGAATCACAACCATCACCTACCTCGAAACAAGCTTGAAACCCCTAAGAAACTTGGTTCTTCCCTTTCCGAATTCATTCCGCTAGATCAAACCCTTAATCCCACTATCCAAATTAGAGTTGTTTCCACCATAAATTCCAGATCAAAATACTCCCCAATCAATAATTACCCATTAGATTACGTTTTATGGATCGAAAAATGGATTCGCGGAGTGAAAATCTTACTTTTAGCCTCAAGAATGGTGGAAAACTATTAAGAAAAGCCATGGGTTTGTTTCTTAGCTCTCAAGTTCGAAAATTGCAGAATAAAACATTTTTGGGGTTTATTTCTAACTTTAAGTCGCGTCTGCCCTGCCACAGTAGCCTCACCCTGTTATAGCAGCCCCGCCCTGGCAGTAAAAATCCCTGCCAAAGCAGCTTGCATGGAACATTGAGCAAAAATAATAATTCCAAGACCCCATTTCACAACACACCTTCAACCAACGACACTCACAAAATTACCCGTTCACGCTAAGATCAATTTTGGGAGTTTTACATTCCCGAATTAAATTTCGTAAAGTCGTACGGGTTCCTTAACGACTTATATCTCTACTCATGTGATCGAATTCATAATTACATCACCCAATTTCTACCAGATTTCCCTAGACTTCACAGATTTTGATTTCGTCTAAATCTGGACTGGGTTGGGAAATTTCAAGTTACTATGAAAAAGTTTTGTGAGGCTAATTGCTCGCCATGAAAATGCTAAAATATTACTTAGAATGTTGTATTAATTAATATTTGAGATTGTGTGAAAAATCTTAATAGATAGGGTTATGTAATATGTAATGGCGTGGTTACTCACTATTAATTAGAAGTACAATTAATTAATCTATAAATGTTTGCAAAACGAAAAAACAAAAAGAAAATTGAAGTGAATGTATACGTAGTTGAACATCAATAAAGAAAAAGGATTTACTAAATTATTCAAAAACACAAAGTAAATTTTTTCAAAATTCATCAAACACTTGAGAGCACAAATACTTTTACTTGAAAATCTAACAAAACATGAAAAACAAATGTTGGGATATTTAAATTCTACCAAGGCCTCTCCCTCCTTTCGTTTCCACCAATGTTTGCACCGGATCCATGACTCTCGTCATATCCCATGACATCACCAAATTCACCATTACTAGCTCCACCACCAACGTCACCACAATTTGTTGAGTCCATGAACCTCGCGATGACCTATGCCAACACCAATTTAGGTTGTTCTTATTATAGTTGTTGCTTTTTTATTTCTTTGTTTTAGACTCCCATTTCCTGATGGAACATTCTCCTTTTCTTTTTTGGAGCGTTTTTCAACAACTTTTGGATTAACAAAGAAAATTCAGTAAGAATAAAGTAAACTGTATTGGCATCTCAACATGACAATAAAAGTTAGTATAATATAGGTTGGAGGTCATCATAGAAATCACTTCTTGTAACAATCAGTTTGGTAGATTAATATTAGGATCCTTTTCCCTTAATTAAGTGACACTTGGTATAGGCTTTAAATGTATAGCATGACTTGGAAATATGGGTAATACGTAACTCGAGGTAATTAGATGTGTATTATAGAAGAAAATAAAAAACTAGAAAGTTAATATTTTAAGAATTGATCAATGTCAACATTTGGGATAAGCGAGCTCAAAATCGAGGTTTGGAAGTCCCTATACATCCTAAGGGTGATTTATGACGTTAGTGGATAGTTTGAACAAGTTCAATTGAAATTAGGAGAGCTTCAAAAGCATAAGTCGCAAACTAGTAAAATTGAAGATTAAGAGATCATCACAATCAAATATGTGCCTAGATACCTCAGCTTGGTATTTGATCATCCCAACAAGTTTGCAGGGCATTTTGGTGAACTTTGCATATTTTATTTTCTTATCGATAGGTTCATGCACTTAACTAGATAATGGTAGGCACCTAATTTTTGTGAACTTTGAGGTTCCAAGCATGGGTGTCGCAATCGCGAAGAGGTGATGGGGCTTTTTTGATTCAAGGTCACACGGGTTGTTGTGTGATTGCGTAGGGGAGAATTCTTGACAGAGCATCGTGATCATAAGGGTTGAGGTCCGCAATAGGAAAGGGAAAGAAACGTGTGGTTTGTGGGTTGTGCGATGATGTAAAAATCAACAATCTCTCTACCTTCATAAAGAAGGGGTAAGACTGTCTACACACCATACACACGATTCTATCCAGACTCCACTCTTAGAATTAATTCACTAATTTTGTAATCATTATTGTTATTGTTACAAGAAAAGTCCCGAGGTAATAATCTATCTAACTAACAATCCTATTTATAAACAACTAGGTAATGTGCCCTTGCATCGCACTGTCCCACCCCGAGCCTACTCCCCAGAAGTGGCTGGCACTCGAGAACCATTGCTGGCCCCAAACGAACCCTTGGCCTGGCTTACTTACTCAACAGAAGACTTTAAGCATTAAGAAAATAACTCAAATGCAAGATAACTCAACTGTCTCAAACTAAACTTGTAATGTTTTAGAAATAAAAAATTAACTTAGCCAAAGTGGCAACTCAAAACTGAACATAAACCAATAACTCATTGTCTATCTATGAAGCCTCTACTAGATGAGATGGATGTCGGGACAAGACCCACACACCATCCTAATGAACTAAATACTAAAAAGCAATAAAAAGGGATCCTCCGGAAGCAAGGATACTGACCAACAAACTCTGGAGCTCAACTACAATCAACGATTCGCTGGATGCTAATCTTGGTTACCTGTGCCTGCATCATGAAAAGATGCAGGCCAAATGGCATCATTACATTGAATGTACGAGTATGCGAGGGGAATTCTACAACAAGACATAAGCTTGAAAGGAACAGAAAGACCATACATGTGCTCAAATCAACTCAACTTAACTCATTTCAACATAAAGCAATAAAATAAATCCAATATAAAGAAAAGCTTTTAAAACATTGATAACAACTATGTGTATTTAAAAATACAATAGTAACTCTGTATGTATGCAAAGATACAATATAAACTCTGAATGTATATAAAAATACAATTAATGCTATTGTGGGAGTTTCTCTAACCGACAACCACGACTATGAGCCTAAGTGGTGATACAACGTCTTGCCCACGTTTCCTGAACTGTCCTATACTTTGCCGTCATATTGAACGCCTTAACTAAGTGGATCTACTAGTCTATTCTAAAAAGCACTAAGGAATCATCTAAAAAGTATGATCCTTTCTACCTATGATGGCTACATCGTTTATGGGGGCTATGAGTTATCTGAACTCTCCCCTATATCGGTGCTCAATACTACAACCAAAATATACTATCTCATATGTTTAAAAACATAACTCTTTCTTTTGTTTGAGATAATTACTCAAAACTTAGCTTAAAAGTTATCTTGGAATCGATGTTCCATTTAATGCTCACATGTGAAAACATTTACTCTTTAACTGAAAACTAGCTCAAAGGAACTTTTGGAAATCAAGGTTTCCTTTCTTCTTTAAATGTGAAAACATTTACTACTTAATTGAAAACTAGCTCAAAGGCTCTTTTGGAAATCAAGGTTTCCTTTCTTCTTTAAATGTGAAAACATTTTACTCTTTGGAATACATAGTCCCGATATACTCTTTTGAATAAATGAAGTTCAAACATTACTCTTTACTGGACTCAAAACTCAAGTCTTAAAACAAAGCTAAAATATTTGGAAAAGACTTTTGGAAGACTCTATGCACTTCTCTTGACTTGACTCTTAACGTCTCTTGACTTGACTCTTAACTTCTCTTGACTTAACTTTTAACTTTCCTTGAATTGAATTATGGATTCAAGGACTTTGATCTGTGATAGAAAAGATCTCATGATGTTTAGGAGTGTTTTTCTATAGTTAAACATGAGAAAAGATCAAGAAATCACTATCTCGAAGCAAGTCCGCGACGTGGAGATGCATTTGATTATTTGAACGCGAAATTTTTTTTAGGCAAACGGTCCGTGATGCGAAGAAACTTTTTGTGAAATGGGGGACCAGGTCCACGACGCGTACTGGGGCACCAGATTCGCTCAACTTTTTCCTCCTCCATTTTTTAACCCCAATTCACCTAAACTCGGTTCGTTTTCTCAAATTATCTCTAGATTCAGGTACCCAGCATATGTACACAAGAATCTAACTCAAAACAACTCTAACAATAGATCTTGAACTCATAAGAACTCCTCAATCTCATCCAAAATTCAAGAACAAATGAAATTCAAGAATACAACTCAAGAACATCAAAGTCTCAATCTTTTAGGATGAAAATCATACTGAAATAAACATGTTTGACACGTGGGTGAACGAACCCAATGCTATGTAAACTCACATACCTCGTAGGGATCACCCCTTGACGAAATCCACAAGCGATTCTTGAAGATCTTGATGATTCTTGCTCCTTATCCCTTTTCTCCTCTTCTTTTTCTCTTCTCTAAAACCCTAACTCAATAATGTAAAAGCATAAACTGAATCCTATCAGTTTAGATCCCAATTAAATACCAAAAAAGAAATTAAGTCATGTGGCATGGAAAAGACCATAATGCCCTTCTAAAATCCAGATTAGACTTTCTTTATTTGAACAGCCCAACTTCAAATGGCTATATCTCACTCATACGAACTCGGAATTGAGTAAACTTAGCGGCGTTGCAAATATTATTCCAAGATATTTCCTACGATATTTGGAAGCACACCTAACTCATCTTGATCTAGGAGTTATGGTCGTTTGAAGTTGACCAAAAACTCAAACTTAACATACTTAACAAATTTTTTTCCAGATTTTTATTGTTTCCAAAAATGACTATTTCCAATTTTTTACTTCTTTCTAGTCCTTTCAGTTAGTGAGATGTTACAATATCTCTCCCTTTGGAACATTCGTCCTTGAATGAGATTACTCTTAGTAGGCTACGGGAGTAACATCAAACATGCAGTTCAAACACCCAACAAGCATAATGCAAATACAACATGCCAACTTATAAATGAATACCAAGAAAAGGATTAGTACCTTGATCTGGAACTTCTCCGAATTCGAAGAGATGTGGATATATCTTCTTCGTATCTTCCTCAGCTTCCCAAGTAGCTTCCTAAACAAATTGGTTCCTCCAAAGAACTTTGACTGATGCTACATCTTTTTTTCTCAACTTGTAAACTTGGCGATCTAGAATCTGAACTGGAATCTCTCCATAAGATAAGCTATCCTTGATCCCCATATCTTCAGTTGGTATGATATGTGAAGGATCTCCCATGCACTTCTTCAAATTTTAAATATGAAATACCGGATGAACCGCTGCTAACTCTTATGGTAGCGTTAACTCATAAACTACATTGCAAATCCTCTTGGATATTCTGCAAGGCCCAATATACCGGGGACTACGCTTCCCCTTCTTACCAAATCTCATAACCCTTCATGGGTGAAACTTTAAAGTATACGCAATCATCTACTTCAAACTCTAACTCCCTTCTCTTAACATCAGTGTAGGATTTCTGACAACTCTGCGCTGTTTTCAACCTCTCCTGAATGACTTTCATTTTCTCTATAGCTTGATGAACTAATTGTGGTCCTATCAACCCTGCTTCACCAACTTCAAACCATCCAATAGGAGATCTGCATCTTCTCCCATAAAGAGCCTCATATGGAGTCATTTGGATGCTAGCATGGTAACTATTGTTGTAAACAAACTCAATGAGAGGTAGGCAATCATCCCAATTACCCTTGAAATCAATAACACAATCTACCTTGATACCTCAAAACACTATCTCCCCTTTGTTCAAGAGCCATCACTTTTTGCTTATGAACACTTGCCTTTAATTCAAACAATAAAGGATTTTGGTCTTGCTTCTCTTTCATTTCTGACACTAATGATGATTCAGCCCCATTCACACCACTACTCCTTCTTCTGTGGAATCCATTAGTCAAACTCCTAGTCGTGCAAGTCTATGCACCTCTTTTGCTAACTCTTTCTTATCTTCCTCAAAATGGGTGGTACTACCCATAGACAACCTGCTCAAGGCATCAACAACAACATTAGTCTTACCTGGGTGATAGAGGATACTCATATAATAATCCTTGAGTAATTCCAACCACCTTCTCTGTCTTAGATTAAGCTCTTTCTGAGTAAATACATACAGACTCTTGTTATCGGTGGACACATCCACATTAACACCATAAAGATAATGACGCCATATTTTTAAAGCAAATACTACGGCAACCAATTCTAGATCATAGGTTGGGTAATTCTCCTCATGAACTTGCAACTGTCTGGAGGAATAAGCTATAATTATGCCATTCTTCATTAACACACAACTCAAAACCAACTCTAGACTCGTCATAATAGACGACAAAACCTTGGGTACCTTCTGGTAAGGTCAATACTGGGGCAGTAGTGAACCTCTTCTTCAATTCCTGAAAGCTTTTTTCAGAAGGTTCAGACCATTAAAACTTCACTGTTTTCTGAGTAAACTTGGTCAAAAGGGATGAAATAGACGAGAACCCCTTTACGAACCATCTATAATAGCCAGCCAAACTCAAGAAACTCCTAATATCAGTTGGAGATGTGGGTCTAGGCAAATTCTGCACTACCTTTATTTTCTGACTATCAATTCTAATTCCATCAACGGAAACAATATGGCCTAAGAATGCCACAGACTCAAGACTAAATTCACATTTAGAAAACTTAGCATATAACTCCTTATCATTTAAAGTCTGGAGAACTATTCTGAGATGGCTAGCATGATCTTCCTCATTCCTCGAATAGATTAGTATGTCATCAATGAGTACGAAAACAAATATATCTAAATAAGTCTTACAAACTCTATTCATAATGTACATGAACGCTACAGGTGCATTATTTAAATCGAAAGACATGGCCAGAAACTCAAAGTGACCATAACGGGTCCTAAAGGTTGTCTTTGGAATATAACATTCCCTTACTCTTAACTGATGGTAGCCAAATCTGAGGTCTATCTTAAAGAAACAAGTATCACACTAAAGCTTATCAAAAAGATCATAAATTCTCGAAAGAGGATACTTATTCTTGATGGTAACCTTGTTCAACTGGCAGTAATCTATACACATCCTAAAGGAACCATCTTTCTTTCTCACAAACAAGACCGGAGCGCCCCAAGGTGAGACACTTAGTCGAATGAAACCTTTATCTAGGAGGTCTTTCAACTACTCTTTCAACTATGATGGAGCCATTCTATATGGTGGAATAGATATAGGACGAGTATCTGGAAGAATATCTATACCGAAGTCTATTTTTCTCTAAGGAGGGACTCCAGGAATATCATCAGGAAAGACTTCTGGAAACTCATTTACTACTGAAATTGACTGAATAGGAGGTATCTCAACACAAGAGTCATTAAATCGGACTAAGTGATAGACACACTCCGTGGAAACTAACCTTCTTGCCTTAAGGTAAGAACTAAAATGACCCTTAGGAACTGCCGAACTGCTTTTTTACTCTAAAACTGGTTCACTGGGAAATTGGAACTTGTCTACTCGAGTTCTACAATCTATTAATGCATAATAAGCATGAAGACAGTCCATTCCTAAAATGACATCGAAATCTACCATATCTAACTCAACTAAGTCAGCCATGTTTCTCTTGTGATTGACGGAAATTGTAGAATCATGATAGACTGTCTCAGCTAGATTAGACTCACCAACAGGTGTAGAAACAATGAGGGGCTCACTAAGTTTCTCAGGAAGAACATTAAAATTCATTGCAACATATAGAGTTACAAAGGATAACTCACTCCTGAATCTAGCAAAGCATAAATATCGAAATTAAATAGTTGGATCATATCAGTGACAACATCTGGCGAATCCTCTTCCTCTTGGCGACTAGTGATGGCATAAAAATGGTTTGATCCGCCGCCTGCCCCTGAAGTAGCTCCTCTAGATACATCTCTGTCTAGTGGGACAACTGAAGAAGACTGGGCTGTATTTTCCCCATTACCATTACCTTGCTTGTTCTTTGGACACTCTTGCATAAAATGACCATTCTGGCCACACTTGAAACATCCAATGAAGCCATCACAACACATACCTGAGTGGTTCCTACCACACTTAGCATATGCAGGAATCTTACTACCCCCTTGTGCCATACTACCTTGTGACTGTGCAAGTCTAGCTATGAATTTCTGGGAATTCTAACTATTGTACTCACATATGTTTCTTGGTGTAGGGGCACCAGCAAATGATGGAGAAAGTCCTTTCTACTTATGTTCGGAAGAAGACCGGTTTACATTAATCTTTTGCTACCCGGATTCATTCTCTGATGCCTTAGCCCTCTTATTCTTAAACCCATCTCTATCCCTCAGCTTGTCCTCCTCAACTTGTTGAACATGGATCATCAGCCTTGCTATGCCCATGTCACCTATTAGCGTGGCTTCCTTACTTTCCTTATCTGACAGACGAGGCAACCCAACAACGAATAAACTCATCCTGCTCCTCATGTCGGCAACCATCTTTTTTCTTCTCTTAGCTAACGGGGAAAGAAATGCCCCATGAAAGCACTCTCAAAACATTCCAACTCACAATCGGTTAAGCGCAAGCACGAGTTAGAAAGAAACTTTATAGAGATCAAACTCCAAGCGGCACGAAATGAGTATGAAACAAGTGAAGGAATTTCTTAAATGTTGCAGCCTCCTAATTATAGATGTGGCGAGCTTCACACCGATAACAAGGACTCTACTGACACGACTTCATAGAATCCCTAAGACTCTTGAACTATGTGCTCTAAATCAAAGTTTGTCACGCCCGAGCCTACACCCCAGACGTGGTAGCACTCGAGAACCATTGCTACCCTAAGCGAACCCTTGGCCTGTCTTACTTACTCAGCGGAAGACTTTAAGCATTAAGAAAAGAACTCAAATGCAAGATAACTCAACTCTCTCAAACTAAACTCAAAATGTTTTAGAAATAAACATTTAACTTAGCTAAAGTGGCAACTCAAAACTGAACATAAGCCAATAACAAGATAAACAGAAATAAACTAACTGATTGTCTATCTATGAAGCCTCTAATAATGGAGATGGATGTCGGGACAAGACCCACACCATCCTAATGAACTAAATACTGAAAAGCAATAAAAAGGGATCCGTCGAAAGCAAGGAGGCTCACCAACAAACTCTAGAGCTCAACTAGAATCAACAATGGCGCTGGATACTGATCCTGGTTACTTGTGTATGCATCATAAAAAGATGCAGGCCAAATGGCATCAGTACATTGAATGTAGGAGTATGTGAGGGGAATTCTACAAGAAGACATAATCTTGAAAGGAACTGAAAGAACATACCTGGGCTTACCTCAACTTAACTTATTTCAATATAAAGCAATAATAAATGCAATATAAATAAAAGCTTTTAAAACATGGATAACAACTCTATACATTTAGAAATACAATAGTAACTCTGTATGTACGCAAAGATACAATATAAAGTCTGAGTGTATATAAAAATACAATTAATACTGTTGCGGGAGTTTCTCTAACTGACAATCACCACTATGACCCTAAGTGGTGATAGAGTGTCTTGCCTACGCTGCGAGAATTGCTCTATACTTTGTCGTCATATAGAATGACTTAACTAAGTTGATCCACTAGTCTATGCTAAATAACACTAAGGAGTCATCTAAAAATTATGATCCTTTCTACCCATGATGGCTACATTATGGGGGCTATGAGTTATCTGAACTACTACTCCCAAAATATATTAGCTCATATGTTTAAAAACATAACCTCTTTCTTCGGTTTGAAATAATTACTCAAAACATAGCTTAAAAGCTCTCTTGGAATCGATGTTCCCTTTCTTCCTCAAATGTGAAAACATTTACTCTTTAACTGAAAACTAGCTCAAAGACTCTTTTGGAAATCAAGGTTTCCATTCTTCTTTAAATGTGAAAACATTTACTCCTTAACTGAAAAATAGCTCAAAGGCTCTTTTGAAAATCAAGGTTTTCTTTCTTCTTTAAATTTGAAAACATTTTACTCTTTCGGAATACATAGTCCCGATATAGAAGAAATGAACTTCAAACTTTACAATTTACTCAACTCAAAACTCAAGTGTTAAAACAAAGTTAAAACATTTGTAAAAGACTTTTGTAAGACACTATGAATCTCTCTTGACTTGACTCTTAACTTCTCTTGACTTGACTCTTAACTTCTCTTTACTTGACTCTTAACTTTCCTTGAATTGAATTATGGATTCAAGGATTGTGATCAGTGATAAGAAAGATCCCATGATGTTTAGGAGTGTTTTTAGATAGTTAAACATGAGAAAAGATCAAGAAATCACTGTCTGGGAGCAAGTCTGCGAAGCAGAGATGCATTTAATTATTTTGTAGCGAAATAAATTTTGAGGCAGAACGGTCCGTGACGGCTCCGCGACGTGAAGAAACTTTCTGTGAAATTGGGGACCATGTCTGCGACGCGGATTAGGGCACCAGATTCGCCCGACTTGTTCCTTCTTAGTTTTCTAACCCCAATTTGCCTAAACTCGGTTCTTTTTCTCAAATTCTCTTTAGATTCAGATACCCAACACATGTACAAAAGAATCAAACTCAAAACAACTCTAACAATCAACCTCAAACTCTCAAGAACTCCTCAATCTCATCCCAAATTCAAGAACGAAAGCAATTCAAGAATACAACTCAAGAACATCAAACTCTCAATATTTTAGGACGAAAATCATACTGAAATGAACATGTATGGTGTGTGGGTGAATGAACCCAACTTTCACGACCCAAAAATGGACGTGATGGCAACCGGGATAGAATACAGGTACTCCTTACTTCCCAACCGAACCTCCACAACTACAACCTGCATAAAACCAGCCCAACCTAACAGTTCACAATTTACAAGCACATATATCAACAACAACATTTTAACAATCACAAACTCTCAACAACAAGCTCAATATTCTTCAATTACAACATCCACAACTACAACCTGCTTAAAACTAGCCCAACCTAACCATTCATAATTTACATAGAACACAGCTCAACAACAACACTCTAACAATTACATATCCTTAACAACAAGCTCAATATTAATCAATCAAAGTTCCACAGTAATGCACTCACAAGATCAGCAAAACACAATAGCTAGTTCACTAATAATAAATATGTGCAATGCAATGGAATGCAATGTCAAGTGTAGTGATGCATGTTTGACCTAGTGATACACACCCGCTGTTTTTCAGTTCAGGACCCATAGGGGACATATCTGTCCATGCATCCATCGCGGCGTGTGATATGACCCTATATAATAGTAACCATCGCGGTGTGTGATACGTCCCTCGAAATATAGTATTTATACAGGCGCGCGATAAGTCCCTCGAAATATAGTATCCATCGCAGCGCGCGATACGTCTCTCGAAATGGTACATACTCATTAATTTCTTAGTCTTTGTCAAATCACATAACACTTGTCACAACCATGTCTCAGAACAATGCAAATGACTTGTTCACACAAATAATGAGGAGATGACCATTTCCATAACATTGCACAATTCACAATAACACAATCATGATACAACAACAATGATTCAACAAGCCTTTCAAAATATTCTCAACACATCACACACAAACAATTATCATGTTGCCTTTTGTTACCCCTTTTTCATCATTAGAATTAATCAATGTGGACAAGTCGACCCATCACCAAGTCTCCTTACCCCCAAACGCATATTACAAGAAAATACATGAATTTCATACACTTAACAAGGGTTTAGAAATTCACTTGCCTCAAATAGTCGAACAATCACTCCGGAACTTGAGGCATCCCTTTCGTTGTACTTCAACCTCAAAGCAATCTATTCAAATTAATCATCATAGTAAGATTTCGAAACTAACAACACCCACATTACTATAGGTCTAGCCTACACTCAAACACTCACTCAAATCTATAATAAGGTTCCTAAATCTTGATTTCAACCAATTGGTCAAATCACATATTTTCCAAATTTCAAGCCTAGAGTTAATCCTAACCCATCCAATTATTATAACTCTAAAGGTATTCAAGTAATATAATACCCCTAATATTTAATTATATATCCCAAAATTATTTCCTTTTATATAGTTTCTTCGGTATACATTAATGCTTTTGGTAGTTCGGGGCATGATTGTTCAGTAGTTATTATTTCATCTTTCGTCACTAATTCTCTTGTAATATAGTTTTCTTCTCATCATGTGTCTATTAATATTAAATATTTTCGTTGTTCCATTATTCCCGATATATAGTAACGATGTGGTTTTATTTCTTCTTCCATTGATTTTTCTGGAGTTTTATCTATTCTTCTTGAGGTACTCATTTTTTATGAGATTTGTGGTATTTCACAGCTCGTGTTTATTCTTTTTTATGAGCTTAATCTTTCTTTTACTATTTCTAAATCTTCTTCTATGTCAATTTCATTATAACTACAGTCATTTTTGTCTATAACTGTGACTATTCTTTCAAAAGGATCTTCTATTTTTTTTATTTTTATTTTATTTTTTGCTGTTATTTTATGTTTTGTTGTTAAAACATATAAGTTTTTACATCTGGCTATAAATATTTTACTTCCCGGGGCTAGTTCTATTCTTGACATTTTCCAATATAATACTAATGATTTATCTATATTTCTGTCATTTATTGCTACTGAGTAGTTAGCACTTATTATGAATTTAAATTTTTGGTATA
>JAJOOH010005706.1:0-25361 GCA_029582605.1 Solanum gracilifrons
AACTCATGCAAATGGATAATAAAGTCATAAATTCTTAATTATATATTATAACTAACATAAAAGAATATGTACTATTCAATAAAAAAAAGTACAAGTATTAGACCGTGCTAATTTAAGGTTTTCTTTTTTGTTGATAAAATCAATTCATGAATCAAGTTAAAATTACAAATCTAAATATTAAAATTCGTTATCTAATCTATTTAAATTTGATTTTTTTTTTTAAAAAAAACTTTAAGACTTTTATACACCGCGCGCGCGTAGCGCGGCTAAGTTTACTAGTGATATATAAATAGAAACAGACGAATTATCACTCAATCCGTGAGACACGTGTTTACCATGTGAAGAAGTGGGGCCACATGTTTTTCATTGTACATAATTCTTAATTAATATAAATATAGATATTGAATCCCTTTTATTTTATCAAAAAAATTAAATCTACCTTTTGGAAAGGATAAATCAAGTCCGTCCATCGTGAATTTCGCCGTGTTTTATTTAAATTTTAAAGATCAAGATTATATTATATTAATTTATCTAACATTATTTTATCACTATAACAAAAACAATGGAATATAAACTAACTATAATCTCTCTAATTAGACGTGAAATAAAATAATTTTATATTTTATTTTGAAATTATTATATCTTACACCTCACCAAAACGTTCGGTAAAATTATACTTTCCTTGTAGTAGTACTAAACGAACATTTATTATTACTGAACTGTTACTATCAAAATTTGGCTTATCTAAAACATGTATACACCTCCTCCATCACACATTTACACTCCAACTTGGAAGAAAATTCAAAACAGAGACGATTCAATTTGCAGAGATGAACGGCGCTATGAATATGCACGGAGATATGGCGCCGCCGGCACCAGATGCTGCCATGAACAACCACCACATGATGATGCACATGACGTTTTTCTGGGGAAAAAACGCCGAAATTCTCTTCTCCGGTTGGCCTGGATACAACAACATCGGTATGTACGTCTTCGCACTTTTCGTCGTTTTTCTACTTGCTTTCTTCGTCGAGTGGCTATCTCACTCAAATTACATCAAAGAGAGTGCAAATCATGTGACGGCCGGGTTGATTCAAACGGCGTTGTACGGAATCAGAATTGGATTGGCTTATTTGGTTATGCTTTCTGTGATGTCCTTTAATGGCGGTATTTTTCTGGCGGCGATTGCCGGCCATACGTTGGGGTTTTTGGTCTTCGGGAGTCGGGTTTTTAAGAAATCGCCGTTGACGGCTTATGCTAAAGCCTCCGATCTTCCTTCTATGCCTTGTAATTGTTGATGAAAATTGAAATAAACAGAATCTGTGTGTTCAAAATCGAATCATAATCGATAATTCAAATCAAAAAAATGTTATTGAATTATAGATATCGAAAACATCTGTTTCGATTCATCCTTAATCGAGGAATGGAGACGAATTGAAATAATGTTCGATTTTGTTCGTTCTCTTCCTCCGTGCATCTCTGTGATGGATAAATTTTCAGAAAAAAGGACAACTTTCGTGTAGTTTGTGTCACCGCCTGCTAACTGTATTCTCCGTTGACAGCACCAATAGCATTCAATGTGATTAGTGTTTGAGTAATTCTTTCGAAAGTTTGAGATCACTTGTTATATCAGATCGAAATTATATCTAAGTTTAGTTAGTATCCGTCAATAGTTGAAAAATAAAATGAATAATTTGCCTTGTTCAAAAATGTTTTCAATAGTTTTCTCGTTTTAAATAATTAACCAAATTGTTAAAGTATAAAAATCGAACCGAACCTTCGGATAAGCTTCACTAATATCTAAGAATAAGAATACACACTTTTACTTGTAAATGTTTTCAGAATATTTTGTTTCTTTAACATTTTAACAATATGTTTGGGCTTATAATTTTATCCAATTATTTGTACAAATTAACTTAAATAAAGTCCGAACCAAAATTAAATATTTTTTCTGTTCACGTATATTTACTTACTTAAATTAAATGCAAGTATGGAACTAATATACTTATAATGTTTTTCTTATTGGTAACAGCAATCAATCCATTTTAATCAAAAAATGAATAAATTGTGTTTATAAAGTTAGAAAGAGTTCAACCTCTACATGTAATAATTGTCGATGTATAATATATGAAAATTTTCTACTTTCATTAATCATGATCGTTGTGATTGATGATTTTGCATGTAATTGATTACAATTAACAGAACCAAGTATGACCGTAACAAATAGTAACATTCACATCATATTTTACAAAAATATAAACAAAATTTAATGTAAAATACTTCACATTGAACCATCAAAAAATTCCAAAAAAAAATCGAGAAAACCTAAAAGGCAATTTTTTATTGATTTAGTTATACATATATATATATACATATAAAATCAATACGATTAATTTGATGTTATAGTATTATAGGTGAGTGAAACTCCCTTAATGAGCCATAAATGAGTGACCTAAATTTGGGATAAAGTTTGAATCAGTCAATTCTGATTTTTTTATGTTCAAACAAAAAAAGAATAAATAAATGATGTTTAGGGGGTCTTATTTCAAAAAATTGTTTGATTAACAAATTATTGACTAATTAAAATAAGATATTCAAAGTGTTTTTTCTTCCAATTATCCTAAAAATGACAAAATTTATCCTTCGGTTCATTTTTGGATAGAAATTAACGGTTAAACCCACACATCCTATATCCTGTACTACCTACCATTCTTCTCTTCATTTTATAAATTGAAATAAATATTTATAATAATACAGATAAATATTTTTTTTTCATTTAAAATAGACATGTAATATTGGTTTATACTTAAAATTATATATATACACAAGATTATTTAAAACGAAAAGGCGTAATAAACTAAGTTTGTATCGTTCATAAAAACAACTTTACAAGCTAATCAAAACTACAAAAGGAAAATAGACCAGAGAGATTCCAGACTGCCTATAGAAAACTTTTGAATCTTATGATCTTCGACCATTTGTCATTCAAAAAACATTAAGTTTCCTTGTGAATTGGCTTGGCATCCTTAATTCCCAGAATATTTACCTACAAATTTTCAAAACAAAAGATAGCCTCAATTTTGACCCTGAATTGTATAACACATACATAGTATAATTAGGTGATAAAAAGAATACTTACAATGGAAATGAACTATAGGCATTGTGCCATTGTTGGTGAGTTCAAACTTGTAAGTATCTCCAACTTGAATACCATTTGCATTTCTAAACTGTGTCCATCCCCTTTTAATTGCAAAGTGATGTCCTGTTTTCCCTAGCCACACTGACCATGATCTTCGTTTTTCATTGATAAGAATCATCTCACGTCTCCTCATCAAGCCATTTGATTTTACAAAATCCATGGGAAGATACTGCTAAGATATAGATCAATAAACGCGTTATCACACATAATATTATACAAACTAAAATATGTTAGAAATCACTCTTACCAAAACAGGATTGTTGATGGTGTAAGGTTTAATAGTAGATATAAAATGGGAGTTGGCATCAACAGATACTTGTGGCATCAACGATCTTTTAACATTCGATTTTTTCTTCTTTACTTCAGGCTGGAGGGATGAACTTCCTCTCAAATCTTGTTTTATGAATTGAAACAACAATGTCATAAGATGTAATTTATAACCAAAATCAAAGAAACTACACTAAGTTGAAGGGAAAAGAGCCTGATATACATCCTCAACTTGACGATTTAGAATTGATATACCCATTATTATAAAAGTGGCTCATATATATCCTAATATCAGTAAGTAAGGGTATATGTGAATCACTTTTGTAAGGAGGGATATATAAGGCAAAAAGTTAAGGAGTAAATTAGACCTTTTCCGCTCAATTTAAAGAAGGAAATAAGTAAACAGGGTGAAATTTTAAGAGAAACTTGCCATGAATTCTAAAGATAGGTGTTTCTCCCTTGGAAACGATCTCAAACATTAAACGGTCTCCTTCCTTTAAGCAATTTGTAATGCAGAATTCGTGCCATCCACTTCCAATGTAGGTGTTTTGGCTGTTTGTATACACATTAAACGTCCATGATCGTTGCTTGTCCATCACTATTATCTTATATTTCCTGTCGTTGAGTCTGTTTTTTACTGCAAATTGTTTTGGAATACACTGAAACAGTACACATATAAACAATCAAAATGTATCTGTGTTTTACACTTCTGAATGATCAAAGAAATGTAAATGTAAATGAGTTCATCATTTTGTGTTCGTTCTCTGTTTTTGGCCTAATACTTAAACAAACAACCAAACTTGACCTCAGCTGGCAAGTAACTCAACTGACAACTAAACACTCCAACTCATGGACACCCGACCCAACGCTGGCTGACATGACACTAAATTTTAGGTGTCTAAATGATCATTTTGTAAGCTGGAGTGTTCAACTGATATAATAGAGACGAGCTGAGTGCATACTCAAAGTTGGAGGAGTGTGTTTACTTGTCAGCTGAGGCCAAATTTGAGTGTTTGTTTATGTATTATGCCTTTTTTCGCAACGTAGTAATCAAAATATAATTTACTTGTGAACTTACCAGAAAATGCTTTGAAAGGCAATAAGGTCTAATAGTACAAATGAAATGAGAGTCACTGAGATCTATGTCCTTAGCAGCTTCTTTATTAGAGAAACCCTTGCCTGAAAACAGGATGAAATTCAAAGAAAAAACTATTCAACTCTCCAAATAGTAATACCATCACATAAAATAGGATGGAGAGAGTACTAGTTAACTATTATAAGATGAGAAACTTGCCTTGAAACTTACTTATCGGAGTTTCTGCATTACTAGTAACTCGAGATCTCCATATTGGTGTCTCTCCATTAGTAACGACCTCAAACATTATACGATCTCCTTCTTTTAAGCAATTATCAGCACTGAATTTTCCCCATCCATCCGCAACATAAACTTTAGTGTTGCGAGACTTGAGCATTAAGTTCCACAATTTTGTTTGTGCTTCATCAATTATAATCAAACCATACTTCTTGTTACCCTTGATGAAACCATTTGCAACTGCAAAATGTTTTGGAATCCACTAACATGGTGTATAGCCAATTACACACATCAGTTAACAGTTCACAGTTCAACGGTAATTTATTGTATTTGTGGCATATTACATCAACGGAAAGTACTTACCAAGAAACCTTTCGAAAGGCAATATTGTCTAATAGTGCATTCAAAATATGATTGACTTAAATGCTTGTCATGAGTAACATTCTCATCTTCATCCTCATCCTCATCCTCGTCCTCGTACTTTGCATACTCTTTGTCACAATGATGACTCGAATCGAATATGGACACGTCAAATTTCATATCTCCTTCATGTTTGAACACTAAAACATCTCCCAATTTCAAATTAAGTTCCTCTACAAACTCTTTCCAACTACCCTCCTCTAATCGCCGCCCGTTCGCCTTCACCAACCACTTCTTACCGCCTCTTGTCAATATTGCATGTTCATGTTGATCATGTCCCTTGAGATACTTCAAAAAACCTATAGGAATTTTCTATAGTACAACAAATTAATCAATTAGACAATGTTCATTATAAGATTATACATATATTGTTAAATACATAAAGCATACTATTATAGGTGCTAATTACATGTTGAAACAAGAAAAATATTATTTCAAATACATGTATCTGACGAAGTAAATACATTTTTTTTAGTGTTACTTACAAGACCATTCTTGAAACCTGGTAGAATGGGCTTGAAAAAGTGAGGTTTCTTTGGAGGGATTTCCATGGAAAACCAAAAAATGTAATTATTGTAGAAAATGTTTTCTTATTTTAGGGAAGATTTAAATGTAAGAATAATATTGGAGGGGGGAATTATATATAATTGTAACTTGTAAGGAAAGTTAGAAAGTTTACTATTATTGATGAAATTAAAATGCAGCGGCTTTTCATATTCAGGGGACATATATATTAGTCGACGATTTAAAATTCTGAGTTTATTAGTTTTGAATTTTAGACAAAAGTATTTATTAGAATTTAAATATTTATTAAGTGAATTTCTTAAAACTAATACTCTAATGTTTTGGTCGAAATTATTGGGTTGTAATGAACCATCAATAAAGTTGACACATGAGTGACTCTGGTATTATTTATAATGGCTCGGCCTCTTAACGATATCAGAAGCGAATCCAGGATTTAAAGATTGCACCAATATTAACTTAAGTTAGGTGTTAGCGAAACTTTCCATGACAATTGTACTTTACTTTGTTATAATATGAGGTTCTAGCCGGGATAGAACCCTAGCAAGCTACGGGTAGGTGCTTTGGTTTGTACTAACGACTCAAGTGCATTTTTATGCTGCCTAAGGGTGCACTGTTAATTACTCCATATTTTAGTTTTTGTCAGTTTTTAAAGATGGATATACATAATTTTTTTCGAAGTTAGTGGGTGCACGTTCAACCTTACCTACACATGTGGATCCACTTTTGAGTGATATTGTTTCCAATAGGTAGGTCCGCACAACTTTAAAACACATTAATAAGATGTAAGACTTGCTTATTTATGCATATTTAATATATATCTATTGTATTTTATCAATATGAAATTTTATCCTAAACCAGAATGTCACGTATCAAGTGATCAAATATTTCTATATACTCATTTCCGTTCAGAATTGTCGAGCTCAGTACCAATTTACTCTTAGATATGATATACTATGACTTTACTATTTTAGGTTTGATCTCTTAGATAATTAATCTCAAGATAGCTTATTTTTAATCAAACGACTTCGAAAGTGCAAAATTAAAGGGTATATATTTTTTTTATATATAGTATAAAGTCATAATCATAATTATAAATTTCTCCGGTCCTTTGTCTGATTGAAAAGGTGTCAACTTTCTACTTCTGGAAAGCTGCCTTTGGAATACGTAACGTACTGTCCTCCCTACAAAATCAAATAATTAACATCTATATAGAGAGCCTATAATTATCCTTATCACGTCGGTTTAAGTTTTGAGTATGAATTTTTTTTAATAGGAAGCATTTTTTCTCAAATGAGGCTTTACGCGGCTCATATTTAAAATAATTGAGTTTTAATATTGATATTGAATATTAGTCGTAAAACAAATTATAATATTCTTCTTATATTTTCCTTGTGAGTTATTATCCTTGAAAATATATATTTGACCAATATAGAAAAACTAGGTGAATAATTTATATTCATGGTTAAATTAATTAATCAAAATAAATTAATTCATATTCATTAATAAAAAAGTTAACTTAAAAAAATTAAATAAAAATAAAATAGTAAACTTACTTAATTTCTTAATACACTTAAAATAAAAAAATTGTGACATATATATCATTTCTAAAAATATACAGCACATCACATATTTTTAAATTAAGGAGACAGTTTAGCCTGGGGCTAGAGCTATTAGTTATTTTGACTTTTCTTATATAAAATAATGCATTTTCTTAGAATTTATACTCTCTTCGTTCTTAATTACTTGTCCATTTTTAAATTGATACACTTATTAAAATAATAATAATTGACATAGTGAGTTTATTATTTTACCCTTATTAATTATGAAGTGAATGAATTAAAAACTTAAGAGTTTCAAGAAGTTCTACATTTGTCAAAGTATTAATTGATGGTATAATAGGTAAAAAAATCGTTCTTTCTTGATTTGTCAAAATGAACAAATAATTAAAGACAACTAAAAAAAATGGACAAATAATTAGGGACATAGAAAGTATTATAGTATTAGTTATGTAAATCTTTTAATTGCTTATCGAATAATGTACTTAGATGTGTTGGATTTTATACCACGTAGAAAAATAATATTAATATTATAACATATTTAATGTATAAATAACTTAACTCTTGATCAAATGTCGAACGATCAATTATTAATTTTACACGCCATTCAAAGAGATAAACTCCACTCTTCTTAATCTAATAAACAACTTTTTCTGCTCTTCTTAATTTAATAATAACTTTTTATTTTATGTATTTAAGTTTGATTAGACATGAAATTTAAGAAAAAATAAAATTAAATTAAATTTGTAATTTTAAATTTTAAATATGTAGTACAATAAATAAAACACGTTCTGTAGTACAACAAAAAAATTAAATATTCTTAATAAAAAAAATTAGTTTCACCATGGCTCACAATATAGGATAAAATATTTAAAAAATTGCTTAAAAGAAAAAGACATACTTCTTATAAAGAATTGAAAATGAAAATAAGACAGATAAATTATAAATCGGAGTGAATACTTCTATTAATAACTTTCCCTTCGACTAAATTCTAAATTCATTCATTTTTTTTCTAAGGAAAAACAAAAAAGAACACACATGAAAGTCCCTCCCAAGAAACCTCATTTTTTCAAACCAATTCTACCAGGATTCAAAAATGGACTTGTAAGTAGTAATTCTTTAAATATATCATCTCTTATGAATAATTTATTTTAATTTCAATTAAGATTTATTTGTTATGTTGTAGAAAATTCCTATAGGTTTCTTGAAGTATTTGAAGAGACATGATCAATATGAACATGCAATATTGAGAAGGAAGGGTAAAAAATGGTTAGTGAAAGTGAATTATCAACGATTAGAAAAGGGTAATTGGAAAGAGTTTGTAGAGGAACATGATTTGCAATTAGGAGATTTGTTGATTTTCAAACATGAAGGAGATATGGAATTTGAAGTTTCCGTCTTTGATTCAAGTCATTGTGATAGAGAATACGTAGAGTATCTTTACGAGGACGAGGACGAGGACGAGGACGAGGAAAAGGAAGAGACTATTCATGACAAGTCTTTTGGTCAACCTTATTTTGAATGCATTGTTAGACCATATTGCCTTTCGAAAGGTTTTATGGTAAGTCTCAAAATTACTCTTTCATGAATTTTTAGGGTAAAGTAATAGTACCATATGAATTATTTTGTGTAAGTAGTATTAGTTTGTTATGAGCGGAGCTAACTTGGGACTAGGGGTTTATCTGAACTTCTACGGATGAAAAATTATATTATTTATATATCATATATTGAAATTATTTTTTATCTATATAGAATAGATGTTGAACCCTTATAATTTGAAGAATATGGACTGTTTGTTTGCACTTATAATATACACCATTTCAGATACTGCCTCAACAATTTGCAATTGAAAATGGTCTCACCAACAAGAAGTGTACGTTGATTGTAAGAGATGAAAGACAAAGATCGTGGAATTTAAAGCTTAGTTCCAGCAGTATTCGGACTCGAGTCTATATTGGAGATGGATGGCGTAAATTTGCTGAGGAAAACTTTTTAAAGGAAGGAGACCGTTTAATGTTTGAGATTGTTACTAATGGAGAAACACCAATATGGAAATTTCGAGGTGTTACTCATGGAGAAACTCCAATGAAGAAGTCTCAAGGCAAGTTCAACTTTTTTTTTTCAACTTTTTATTTTCCATGTTTAGCCATTTTTGCCTGAATTTTATGCATATATGTATTATTGAACTTTTAAATATATGGTATTTGAAGTTAAATTTGACAAATATTAATTTTAAACTAAATATTTGAAATTTCATATTATTAAAGTTCTAACTTTTATCTCAGATGAGGATAAGGATGAGGACGAGGACAAGGATAAATATGAGACTACTTATGACAAGTCTTTTGGTCAACCTCATTTTGAATGCATTATTAGACAATATTGTCTTTCGAAAGGTTTTATGGTAAGTCTCAAAATTACAATTTTAAGATTTTTTAGGCTAAACCAATATATACCATAGGAATTATTTTGTGTAAGTAGTTTACTCCGTCATGAGTTGAGTTAGTTTGGGGCTAGAGGTTTATTCAAATTTCATCAGTGAAAAATTACATTATTTATATATGACTAGAATTACATTCGATCTCTATATAATAGATGTTGAACTCTATTAAGTTAGTTCAAATATATTTACTTTTTCGTATTTTAAAACTTTAGTAAAGTTTTTAACTCGACTAATGTCATTCCTCAAAATTTCAGTGCTTTCCTTCTTGCAAGAAAGAAAAAAATGTTTTAGCTTAATTTAATTTTGTTTGTCTATTTTACCCATCAAAGATTTTTTTACGCTTTGTATCTGTCTTTATCTGAATTTTTCATGAGAGAATTCCATTTTCCTCATAAAAAACTATGTACTAGTTTATTTTTTGTCAATATCTTCACGTCATCTTTTTTTTCTTATGAGGGTCTTATCCTTTATTAATTGGTGTTATAAATTTGGTGTAAATTTGAAGATTAATAGCCTATTTATTTGCATTTATATACACCATTTCAGTTTCTGCCTCAACAATTTGCAATTGCAAATGGTCTCACCAACAAGAAGTGCGCGTTGATTGTAAGAGATGAAAGACATAAGTCGTGGAATATAAAGCTAAGTTCCTATGGTAATCGAGCCTATATTGGAGATGGATGGCGTAAATTTGCTGTGGAAAAGTATTTAAAGGAAGGAGACCGTATAATGTTTGAGATCGTTACTAATGGAGAAACACCAGTATGGAAATTTCGAGTTGTTACTAATGGAGAAACTCCAGTGAGGAAGTTTCAAGGCAAGTTTCTCATCTTAATTATAAATCTGTTTTATTATCGATATTTTTGTTTTAAGTCAAGGGGATTCAATTAAATTGGTTCAAACATGCCCTTATTCACTAACGGCAAAACCAAATGATGTTTATTTTATAACAAAAACTAATATTTTAATTATTTTCACCATTTTTTTAATTTCTTGACATTAATGTAACAGAAAAATCAAGGCCCAACATCAAGTTGTCAAATAAGACTTCTTCCCATGCAGAAGCTGCTACTATTCAATCTCATTTTGAGTGCACCATTGCACAATATTGTATTTCAAGAGGTTATTTGGTAAGTTTCAAGGCTCATTGAACGAGAAAATAGCAAAAAAAAAAACCTCAACCTATTAGTCAATTCTCAACTACACACTTATTACAGGAATTCTATTACCCCTTGAACTATTTAAATATGGAATAATCACCTCCCTAAAAAGTCATAACTAGTTTTATGTCAAAGTTGTGCAGCACAAATCACTGTACATTCATTTTTTTAATTCTTTTTTTTCCTGTAAATTATAAACTTAATCAAAATAATAATTTAATAATCCCCTAAAATTATGTGAAGTTTCCATTATTCTTTAGAGAAAAATGAGTAAAAAATCTCTACACCAAATTAAAGAAGAACAACAACTTCATAACTAGTCTATATAAACTTTCAATTTGAAATCGAACACAAAAACAAAAATTCACAAATAAGTATTCACAAATGTGGGAGTGAAAAACAAATTTGGTAAAAATGAAATTAGAAAGTGAAATTTCAAATTCACCATTGTTGGTTCACTGTGGTTTGACTTTTTTCTTCTTTTTTTTTTTGCTGAAATTATGAGGGGTTTAAGAAAAAACTTAAACTCCATTTTTGAGCTTCATATATGAAAGTTTCTTATGAGTTAGGTGATTGTTGTTGCTAAAAATGGTTGATGTATGATTAACTAAGCATAAATCAGTAGCTACAAACTGAGTTGGAACTCATAGAGACAAAATTTAGAAGACCACCATTGGAGGACATTGAGAAAAACTTGAAGAAATCATGAAATGGGTATAACAATTTTGTGATATAAGAAAAGGGAAATAATTAAAAAAAAATGAATTAATTATATAATCTCCAATGAGAGACTAACACATGGACTATTTAATTCAATTTTAGTCATTATATGTCTTTGTTGAACCCTTACGCGCCTACAAGAGGTGTATTCACCTTCTTGGACAGATCAGCGTTTAACGGTCACAAAATATCGAAAATAAAAAATTCAGGGGGGTAATAGGACCCCCGTGAAGTATAAGTGTGTAGTTGAGAATTAGCTAATAGGTTGGGGGGGTATTTGGTCATTTTCTCCTCATTGAACTTAAGAAGTATTATCTTGGAGAATATTTTCTCGTAAGATAGGTGAGTTTCTTGCTTATTTTCTTGTGCTTGATAAATAAATAAAAAATATTTTATATAATTTAGATAAACACTATGAAGAATGTACAGGGAAAGGGGACTACGTAGGTGGGAATAGGGCACTATGTGGGTAGAGATTAGGGGTGTGCACTATTTGGATTAAACTGAATAACCAAACCAAATCAAACCGAATTTTTATTTGGATTGGTTTTTTGGTTTTTCGAATTGGTTTTGGATTAATAAATTACTTTATTTGATTTTTTTGGTTTGGTTTCGAATTTTAAAAGATAAAAATCAAAAAACCAATAAAAAAAACTGAATTATATATATATGTATATATTGCGTGGTGTGCCACATAAGTCAAAAGGTGTACAAAATTACAAAAAAATGAGTTCAAGGGGGTAATAGGACCTTAATTTATTTAGTTAAGGTGTGTCTCCGGAATTTCGGTCATAGTCTATGGGGTACTTGTGTCTTCTCCCTTTTATGTTTGAATTACATCTATAATAGGTATACTTATAAGTATTGTGTTTTAAGTTTTACTTATGATTTATATTAGAAAACATATTTAAGGGATTAAATATTATTACTTTGGTTATATATGTTATTAATTATTGACATAACCGAATAGAGGAAAATCAAACCAAACCAAATTTATTTTGGATTGGATTGGGTTACACTTTTACAAAATCAAAAATCAAAAATAAAAAATCCAAACCGAATAGTGTATAACCAAACCTATAAAACCGAATGCACACCCCTAGTAGAGATGGATTGGAGGTAGGGGGTGTTGAAGCATTGAGAATGAGACGATTAATGTGAAATGTCATTAACATGGAAAAATTGAAAAATGTTTTCTGAAAAAAGTATTCCCGCCATATTAAAACACACCCTTGGGGTTGTTTATTTTTTTAGTAAAGAAGTAACTTAATTATACATTTATTAATTATTGTATAAGTTACACAATGTTTAATAGCTAGTTAAGAAATAAGTATAAAATTTATAGACGATGTTTAGCTTACAATTTATTATCTTATGCAGAGGTAAAAAATGAAATAACTAATACTTATATATTACTAATACTCACATAACTAATGTCTGCACAATTCTAATCAGCTACTAAACGACCCAAAAATTTACTTAATAAGCAATTATTGCAAGTACATCTCTATGGTACACATTAGTTAGTAACCCCTAAAAAAGGTAAACCTACAAATTATCAAATAATCTGAGCATATAGGACTCGAAAGTTATCTTATATTGTTCTTTTATTTGTTAATTAGAATTATATTTAGTGCAAATACAAAGAACATGAAATGTTTAACATTTATGTGTGCAATGGTATACACCATTTCAGTATATCCCTAAACAATTTGCATATTCGAACGGTCTAAACAACAAGAAATGCGATTTGATTATAAGAGATGAAAGACAAAGATCGTGGAATTTAAAGTTTCATTATTGGGGAACCAAAGTCTATATAAGAGATGGATGGTATAAATTCATGGTCGATAATTGCCTAAAGAAGAGAGATCGAATAATGTTTGAAGTTGTTACTAATGGAGAGACACCAATATGGAAATTTCAAGTTGTTACCAATGGAGGAACTTCAATGAACAAGTTTCAAGGCAAGTTTTCTTATCTTGGTCTAAAATGTTGTTTTTTGTATTTTGGTTTCATAACATAGCAGAATATATCGTATTTATGCCCATAAATAAGTGTATTCATGCGTATGTAGTATCTCTATAGTGAATATATTGTATTCAAGCCCATAAATAAGTGCATTCATGTGTATGCAATATTTATAGTAAATAATTGTATTCATGTGTGTAGCAATAATAAAATACATTGTATCCACACACATATAAGTGTATTTGTGCATATACATCATATCTTTATCGGACTATATTCATGTGTGTATCTGTTATAAAATTCTAAACCGTCGTTATATTTTGTAATATTTTAAAAACTACCGCTATTTCTAATAAATATAGAACTTTAGTTTGTAATTTTTGTGTTTTTGAAACATGTCCACTTGTTATATTTTTTTTTATCCTAATTATTCCACTTTCTTACTATGTTTATTTCTCTTTTCTTTTATAATAAATAAACAGACATTAAGAAAAAGCCCTCAAATCCTCTGAATGCACAAGTATCTACTTCAACTTCTGGTGGTGATGATGATCATCCTTATTTTGTTTCAACAATCAAACCTTATTGCATCAGCAAGCCAATTTTGGTAAGTTATTTAAACTGATTTTATTTGGGTTAAAATAATTATATACACTCAACAGAAAAAAAGAATTTACATTGTTAGTGTAATTTAACCTGTTATAATAGGTTGTTTAATTTATTCAATTTTCTTATTATATTATTGTAGTAGGTAACTTAAAGTTATACACTTACCCCTAGTGTTTACACCTAACCTTGCAAAATTAACCTTAGTGATTAAAAATTTAATTGAGAATACATAATTACTAATTAATCAAGGTTAATTAACTGATAAATTAAATTTGTTATAAACATCAAGTGCGTGTGTCCAAAACTTGAACTCTTTTTGTACAAGTCCTCTTCTTTTTTTTTTTTTGATGATAACTGAAACTTATTTTGAGTTGAGAGTGGACTGTATTTTTACCAGATATGAGTAAAATTTTTGTATACATCACACTCTACAGACTCCACTTGTAAAATTGCGTTTAATATGTTATTTAACTTGTTCTACATGATGGAATTTGTTTTTTCTTATGGTAGTATCTTCCATTGGGTTTTGCAAAGTCAAATGGATTGATGAATAGAAAGTGTGAGATGATTCTAAAAACTGAAGGACAAAGATGTTGGTCAGTTTGGCTTGGGAGGGAGTCACATCATTTTGGAATTATGAATGGATGGACAAAATTCAGAGAAGAAAATGGACTTCAAGTAGGAGATGCTTACAAATTTGAACTCATCAAGAATGGTAAAATACCTATAGCACAATTCCATTGTAAGTGTTCTTTCATCTATTTTTGTCGAGTTTAAGTTTTATGTTCTGACTATTTTTATTTTTGAGGGGGGAGGTGATTTGGAGAAGGGGATATAGTGAGGAGATCCCACCACTAGGTCAAAGATGTCGGCAACTCCTCAACTGAATTACACCCCGCACTAAAGTGAAAATATGATGACATGCAAAAGTATTACTATACATTTTTTTGGTCTAGTTTAAATTCTGCGCGTTAAAAATTATATTTATAGTTATACCATTAGAACACTTGTAAGGTAATTGTAAAATAAATCTCTATACAATTGTAGTTTCTTTGTGCTAACATTTCTCATAATTGTGTAATTATTCTTTTTATATAAAATAATGTTATAACATCCCTAGAAGATTTTGTAACTACTTTTTATATAAAATAATGTTATTTTTTGCAGGCAAATTTTCTGGAAAAGTTGCAAAGAGAGTGGAACATTGAAGCAACTCGACTTGTTAGTTGTATCAAAATTAATCTCACATTTTGGAATTTGATACTTATAAACTTCTTTTAATCAATTTCATGAACGTTCACAATGTATGAATGTGATAAGGAAATATATAAATGAGTAATTACGTATTTGAATATGAATGTCGAAATCATTGATAGATAGTTATAATCTGTTTATTCAGGTTTATTATTTTATATATGTTGATGTTGATGTGTATAATGATAATATCAAATTACTGAATTTATTATTTTAAGAGTAATAAAATAAAATTAATTAAATTACGTTATCAAGATATATATGTTTTTGTCTTTAATTAATAATATAAATGAATTTTATTATTTCAAGAGAATAATAAAATGAAATTAATTAAACATGAATACACTGTGATTTCCGACTTATATTAAGTGATTTGATTAATTTAAATTTTCAAAATTAATTGTCCATGTATTCTGAAAATCCTCAATTACTCCTCTAATTAAGAAAATCAGTTTTAACCAATTAATTTAAACAAATAAAATATGTACCTCGGTTTTAAAATTCAGCAGATATATATACACAAAATATGATAGAAGAAGTAAAATTTGAAACTACAATGAATTTATGTAGTTTGCCCTTTTAAAAAAGGGATAATGCACAAGTAACCCCTAAATTATGACTGAAATCTCAAAGACATACCTTAACTAAACTAATGTTCTATTACCCATACTTATATTTTTTTTTTGTAATTTTACACATATTTTGGGTTACGTGGCACACTCAATGACTCCACGTAGTTGAGGCGCATAGGGGATGTTTGTATATTGCTACGTAAGCCAAAAAGAAAATGAGTTCAGAGAGTAATAATGTCTTAATTTAGTTAAAATGTGTCTCTGAAATTTCGATTATTAATACTTGTGCCTAATCCGTTTAAAAGACGACAATTATTTAATTTATGGAATCCCTTAACCGCAGTAAATTGACACGCCGTCGGTTGTACTTCTCTTGGACACCCTTTGGGATTAGGATTTAGCCTTGAAGAGTCAAGATTGGGATTTGTATTCATTCATAAGTATATGTTACACAGTCCACTGAATTGGAAAAAGTGCCTTTGCTGCCACTAAATTCCACTTACCAATTATATTAGTCACAATTTTTTGTAAAAAAAAAAGAAGCTTTATACATTTGTCCACTGTATGCATGCATTTTCTTGGCTTACCATGAAAATCCCTCCAAAAAAATCTCATTTTTTCAAACCTATTCAACCAGGTTTCAAGAATGGTGTTGTGAGTAATCTCTTTTTGTCAATTTTATCATTCATTTATATCTACTATATGAATTACTAGTTCGATTTTAATTTGTTTGTCTGGTTTTCAGTCTATACTGAGTTTAAGAAAGTAAAAACGGTTGAATTTTATGGTCTTAAACCATAAAGATACGTAGAATATATTAAAATGTCTTTTAATCTTATGTCTTAAATATGTCGTGTGAAGGTCAATTTTGAAAGGGACTAAAAAGGAAATTAAGATAACAAATTGAAATGAAGAGAGTATAATTATCTGTGGAAGAAGTGGGAATTCATTTAGCTGATATTCCAAACTTGTTTGTGAGGCGTAGTTGCTATGTTTGTAGAATCACTACATCAAAAATGATTTTAGCGGCACTTAATTAACGGCAATGACCTAATTACCGCTAAATATGTTTTTTTTTCTAGAGGTAATTAACATTTTTTGTAAATGACTCTAAAGCCTATAGCGACATTGAATTCAATGACAATTAGCTAATGTTGATAAAGACTTTAACACTCTTTGTTAATGTGCATATTTTTTGCTGATAGAAGCTGTTTGTTGTAGTGAATATGGTGGAAGAATTTTGTCTCACAAAAGAAACATAATTTGGGTAGATAGTTGTTACATTAGTCTGATCTAAAGTTTATGTTGTAATGCAGAAAATTCCTATAGGTTTCTTGAAGTATTTGAAGGGACATGATCAGTATGAACATGCATTACTTAGAAGGGTTGGTAAGAAGTGTCTAGTGAAACTAAATGAACATCGATTCGAAGAGGGATGGGAAAAATTTGTAGAGGATCATGATGTGCAATTGGGAGATATGTTGGTGTTTAGACATGAAGGAAATATGGAATTTGAGGTTTCCATCTTTGATTCAACTTATTGTGACCGAGAATATGCAGAGTGTACGCAAATACAAGAACAGGACGAGGATGAGGACGAGGACGAGGTACAAGAAGAAGGAGATACTTCAAAGAAATTTGAATTCAATGGTAACATCTTTAGAGTCTATTTGTTTATACTTTGATGGATTTGCAAGTTAATATTGTTTATACTATCTTGATATGGATTTGTTTACAAATTAACAAATGTAACAGACAAACCAAACCCCTGCATCATGTCTTCAAACAGGGCATTTCTCGATACGGAAGAAGTTTCTACTCATTGCGTGTTCACTGTTAAACCATATTGCCTTACAAATGGTTACTTTGTAAGTCTCAAAACTTATATTGGAGTTTTTTTAAAGAAAAAAAAAAAATGATTCATATGATATGTTTGATGATATATTGCCAATGGTTGTAAATCACTTCAGCGCCTTCCTAAAAAATTTGCACTAGCAAATGGTTTCGTGAAGACATGTGATTTGGTTATATGTGATGAAAGACAAAGGTCGTGGAATTTAAGGCTTACTGCCTATGGTTCTGAGATCTATATAGTAGGTGGATGGAAGGAATTCCGTGATGCAAATTGCTTAAAAGTGGGAGATCGTAGAATGTTTGAAGTTGTTACTAACGGAGAAAAACCTGTATGGAAATTTCATGGTGAGGCCTTAAATTTCTTGTGAAATGTTTGTGTTTCAGACTGAGGCTTATCGAGATTTGTGTGCAATTAACCGTGTAACAGATAAACCTAGCCCCAACATCAAGTCATCAAACAAGTCATTTCTCTATGGTGAAGCAGTTAGTCCGAAGCCATTTGGTTATTCTCGCTTTGTATGCACTGTTAGACCTTATTGCCTTTCAAATGATTTCTTGGTAAGTCTTTTTTAGGCCAAAGTGATCATGCTTACAATAACTGTTTCGATAATATGTTCAAATGGTTGTTAACAATTTCAGCGCATTCCTAAAAAATTTGCTCATGCAAATGGTCTCATCAACAAGAAGCGCGATTTGATTGTTAGAGATGAAAGGCAAAGGTCGTGGGATTTAAGGTTATGTTATTTTGGAACTTGTGTATGTATTAAAGGCGGATGGCATGAATTTCGTGATTCAAATTGCTTAAAGGAAGGAGATCGCATAATGTTTGATGTTGTTACCAACGGAGAGAAACCAATATGGCAATTTCATGGTACGTTTTCTCATTTAAGCATCTTCTTTACTCTGTTTGGCATGCATCTTGTATGACGCGTTGTATAACATTGTCCTTTCTTTTCTCTTCACGTCTCGTTTGGTTAATTGTCCTGTTATAAGAAGAGCGATTCATCTTTCATAGTTAAATTTGCTCCTCCATTTGTTCACTCAAGTTTGAACATCGAGTCTGTTAAGGCCCTGACCTTAGGCGTTCCATTGAGGATAATGAGTACGTGACTGGTACCCGATACCTTAAATGTATGTTGTATCTCCGTTGGAAGTG
Organism: Solanum gracilifrons; assembly: GCA_029582605.1. Classification (NCBI taxonomy): domain Eukaryota; kingdom Viridiplantae; phylum Streptophyta; class Magnoliopsida; order Solanales; family Solanaceae; genus Solanum; species Solanum gracilifrons. The sequence goes on from JAJOOH010005706.1 coordinate 19,019, forward strand.
TATGGATGTTTTTTGTCTCTTTTTTTCCGTTACTCTAAATATTAGAGTAGAAAACATTTAAAGAACTATAAATGAAAAGATGTATTATAGTGATTTCTAAGCAGAATTTGTCATAGTATCATTCTAACCATAATTTGTGTACTTGTTCTTATGACTAGTTGTTTGAAAATATATAATGGTTAAAAACACACCTGAACTATCACTTTTTCGCGAGTTTCATTGTTCCCTTTTCCTACTTGAACACCTCGAGGCTGACTAGGTCAACTAGTAGTTGTTCCATTTTCCTACCTGAACTATCATCAGTTACTAAACTATCGGTTGTTCCATTGACCATTAACTCTTTGAAAAAAGGAATTCATTAGTTACATGGATAAGAGTTTGAAAATTATGTGAACACTTGAAAGAATTATAATCCATTTGGCTTCCTAACAAATTTAACATTGACTTACATAAGCTAATGTATTTTGTAGGCACAAAAAATTTGGAGATAATGCAAGCATCATTCAAGGGATTGGTTGATCAATGAAGCGCGATTGAATATCTCTCTCTCTATGTATGCATGTAACACCCCTTTCCGTAGATCCTGCTTGAATGTGAGATGTTTTGTGCATCGAAAGTTAATATTATCTGTGGGAAATGCTAACATCCATTAGACTTTTTCTATGAATTCCATTGAAAAATTTGATTAATTTTTTTTTTCATGTTATAATTTCATCCACTTTTAATATGAAATGTATTGTTTTGTCATATTAATTTGAAAAAAATTGTAACATATTATAAGTGTTAGGTTAAGTTTACATTATTATTCTATATTTATGGGTAATATACTTCTAAAACTAATTAAAATATGACATTTTTCTATATAAAGAAACAACACAAAATTTGAATTAATTGAAAATTAAATATATTGTGTATTATAAGAATCAAAATTAGAATTTACCACTATTAAGCATCCAAAGGTCTTAGCATCCCTAAAAACATTTTTTTTTTGTGTAATTTTAGTTTGACCCCAACTTCACTTTATGAGTTTTTTTTTCTTACAGTGTCAAATAAAATACTTTTTAAGTCGATTTGGAAATTTTCCTCAACATAGAGGCTGATGAAATTAGTAATGGCACGGATAAGAATAACTGTATTTTAACGGTATGAGCATAGTCAATTAATAAATCAAAGTTAAGGGATATTTTTGACCCTTTTCTCTAAATTAAAATAGGAGAAAAATTTATTTCCATTGTAAGCCAAAAGGTTTCAAATATTATGAGTTTTTCCGTCGGTTATTAATCCACTTAAGCATTATTTCGATTGAAAAAATTAGACGAAAATGAGCTAAGAATTAAGTCATAATCCAATTCTTTCGATTTTAATTATTTTTAAATTCAAACCTAGTTTTTTTAAAAAAAATTATTTATTTGGATACCTAATATTTATTTTTTCCCTTAATGTTATGACTTAAAAAATATATCAAATAAATAAGATTATTCTTAAAAGATATTTTAACATTTTTCATGAATGAACTAAACTAAATGAATTAAAATGAACCCTAATGATAAATCACATGAGTTATTAACTCATCCAACTATATACAAATTAAACCATCAAAATTTTATGATTTTTTTTCTCCCCAATGTTCTTTGCTTTTATTTGTCCCAACTCCCAAAAACACTAAAATTTAGTGCATTTCTTCAAAAAAAAATTGCTTTGGATGCTGCAAAATTTCTTCTTGTTCTTCAACACACTCTACTTGCTGCATTGCTGCCATCAAATTTCCAAATAATTTGCTTTCTCCTTCAATTGTATTCAAAATTTACAGAAAGTAAGTATGATTTGTTCACAGTAGAGTTTACTGCATTCTCTTTGCGGCCATGAAAGTTACTTCAGTTAAACCACACTTTTTCAAACCCCTTCTCCCAGGTTTCAAGAATAGTCTGGTGAGTAAATCCTTAAATACTTTTTTTTTTTTAATCTTCAATTTTTTCTTATGTTTTAATCTGTCTGTTTCAATTTTTGTGTTTAACTATTATTTGGAGAGTCAAAAACAATGTTTTTTTTTAATGTAAATCTAAAATTGAGGATTCTATGTTTGAATTTACACTGAGAATTAGTAGATTAACTATTGTATTCCGAATCAGAACACATAAATTGTAATGTAGGGAGTAAATTCAGGGGTGGAGCCTGGTAGGGTTCGAACCCCTTTTACACGGTTTATATATGATTAAAATTATGTTTTGGGTATATTTGGTGAAAATCCTAGCTCCGCCACTGGGAGTAATATGTGTATATGGAGGTGGAAGAATTTATCCCAGAAAAGAAAAAAAAAACAGCTTGATTATTTGGGTGAAGTTTTATGTTGTACTGCAGAAAATTCCAGATGGTTTCTTGAAGTATTTGGAAGGATGTGAGGAAAAGGGACATGCAATACTGAAGAAGGGTGGTAAGAAGTGGGTGGTGAAGCTAAATGGACAGAAACTGGAAGAGGGTTGGGGACAATTCGCGGAGGAGCATGATTTGAAGTTAGGAGATATGTTGATTTTTAGACATGAAGGAGACTTGGAATTTGATGTTTCCGTCTTTAATTTAAGTCATTGTGATAGAGAATATGCAGAGTATTTGCAAGAAGAAGAAGAAGAAGAAGAAGTAGTCCATACTATTGAAGAGACTTCCAAGAATGTTGAATTCAAAGGTAACATCTTTAGAGTTCAATTGTTTATAGTTGATGAAATTGCAAGTTGTAAAGTTGATACCCTTTCAACTTGTTTGGTTGTTGGTTAGAGTTATGTAAGTATTAGTATTGCAGGGTTTAGTTATCTATGTATTACTTAATCCATATTCTACCTTGCATAAATAATAAATAGATTTTCTCATAACTTATGCATGTATTAATGATACGGGACTGTAAATTGGTAACTATACACCGTACTTACATCAACTACAACAACATACCTAGTGTAATACCACAAGTGGGGTGTGGGGAGAGTAAGATGTACGCAAACCTTATCCTACCTTGGTAGGATAGAGAGGTTGTTTCCGATAGACCCTCGGTTCAAGAAGAAAAGTTATTCGGAGAAGGGTAGCAAGAAAAGGTTGACAACAAGTATCAAGATACATAACAAAATGGAGCGACAGATAACATTTCATTGTGGCTCTTTTAAGATGACAAAAGTAGCAAACTCACATTTCTGTATAATAATACCTTGCCTCATGGTCAATCTTTTAAAACGTAAAATTTGGACTCGTTCAGCACTCCTCTCAAGCAAGGGAATACCTCAATAGGTGTGTTGTTCTCCATGCATGCTTTACGTTATGAACTATTCTACCCATAGCTACACAAATATCTGGTGCAGGATTTAAGTCCATCTGATATTCTCTGAAGTATTTTAATTCTAAATTCATTACAAGTATTTGACTACAACGTATATATGTGTTGTTCTATAACCATACAACGTACTTGATGTGCTGAATTTTACACATAAACAACTAAAATGCTACCAAACATGGTACTAATTATGTTGATTTTAATAAATGGATAACTCACTTCCTAACCAGCAACCAAACGACTCCTTAATCTTAAAATAAGTTTCGGTTTATTTAGATGAAAAAATTACCAAATGATTGAATGGATATTTAGTTACTTTTTTATGTTTTAATCGTAATCATTTTTTTTATTAAAGCAAGGCATTTCCCATGCAGAAGGTGCTACTCACAACCCTTTTGGTCAATCTCAGTTTATATGCACTGTTATGCCGTATTGCCTTAGAAATGGTTACTTGGTAAGTCTCAAAGGAAACATATGCACCATTTTGTTTATTTTTCTCCTCTTTGTTTATTGGAGTATTTAAGTGAGCATCTAATGCATATGAGTTGTTTGATGTAATGTGTGAATCTTTATAAACAATTTCAGCGCGTTCCTTGTAAATTTGCGAAGGCAAATGGTCTCACCAACAAAGAATGTGGTTTGATTATTAGAGATGAAAGACAAAGGTCATGGAATTTAAGGATATATACCTCTTGTTCTCAAGTCTATATTGGAGGAAGATGGAGTGAATTCCGTGCTGCGAATGACATAAAGAAGGGAGATCAAATAATGTTTGAGGTTGTTGCTAATGGAGAACAACCAATCTGGAACTTTCATGGTAAGATTCCTCATTTAAAGCAACTTCTTATTTTTCACGATCTTTTTACTTAGTTATATGCACCATGACACTTCATAACTTCTTGGATAAAATTATTTGTTTTGTGTCTGGTTGTTCAAATCTGCAATAAATTGTTCTTCGTAAACAGCTACACATTTAAAATGCTCTCAGAAAATATTGTTACAAAATTTGTGAAGTCAAATGAACAACTTGTAGATATTTTCACTACTTGGTCCCCTTGTATTAGTTACATCTGTATCAAGCTCGGTACATATGACTTGTATGCACCGGCTTCAAGGGGATAGATAGTTCATATATCTAATATTACACTTAGTGTCCCACATTGGAAACATTTATTATATAGTATAAAGTATAGGTATAAATAGGGCTCAATGTAAGACAGTAGTAGTAACACATCTCAATAATATTTGTTGCGTGCCTTTATTTCTCACAACGACATTCCTTGGAAAGTATTTTTGCAGTTTAAGCACCACTTTAAAGTGGAGTCAAGAAGCACATTTGTTTGATTGTTTCAATGTGGACACAATCAAGATTAAGTTGGAGAATAGCAAGTAAAACAGCTAATATGCATCGAGACAACCATTCTTCTTTGTCTTCCCTTTTCAACCTCTTTTTACTAGAAAGTAGCATGGTATCCAATTTATTGCTTTACAAATAAGTTCTTTCTATCTAAAACCTTTCAAATTTTGGTGTTCTGAATCATCAAAGCTTCTAGTGCTAATTGTAGGACATTGTTGTCTTATGTTAGAAAACTGAGGTTCAATCATCGTTCCATAAATAGGAGTGTACATCCTCCAAGCTTGAACTGGAGGTTGTAATGAAAAAAAAAAAACTTGAAATCTTCAAATTTCTTCAAGGATGGCAGAGAATCACCACTGACACTATATGGTGTTTCTTCGTCAAAGAGCTTTGGCTTCATTTGTGAGAAGGTTCTAAATTCACTATGATCAACAGAATATGCAAAGAATTTGCAACAAGAAGAAACCGAAGCCCATCCTTTTGGAGAGACTTGCAAGAAATTCGAATCGGAAGGTAACATCTTAAAGTCCATTAGTTTATGCTTGATGAATTTGCAAGTTAATAGCCATAATCTTAACATAAGTTTCAATTTATTTAGATGAAAAATTGGCCAAATGATTTGGTGGATGTAGATGCTTTTTCATGTTTTATTTGTGATCTTTTTTTTCATTAAAGCAAAGCCATTTCCCCGTGCAGAAGCTGCTCCTCATGACCCTTCTGGTCAATCTCAGTTTGTATGCACGGTGAAACGGTATTTCCTTACAAATGGTTACTTGGTAAGTCTCAAAGGGAACATATGGACTATTTTGTTTCTTTTCCTCTTTATCAGTTGGAGTTATTTACGGTAAAATATGATGCATATGAAATTTTTGATGAAATGTGCAAATCATTATAAACAATTTCAGCGCATTCCTAGTAAATTTGCGAAGGCAAATGGGCTCACCAACAAGAATTGTGGTTTGATTATTAGAGATGAAAGACAAAGGTCATGGAATTTAAGGATATATACCTCTTGTTCTCTTGTCTGTATTGGAGGAAGATGGGGCCAATTCTGTGCTGCGAATGACATAAAGGCGGGAGATCAAATAATGTTTGAGGTTGTTACTAATGGAAAACAACCAGTCTGGAAATTTCATGGTAAGGTTCCTCATTTAAAGCAACTTCTTATTTTTCACGATCTTTTTACTTTGTTATTGTTAAAAGAATTAATGTAGTCATATTCCTTGTATACATAATTAGGATAATTATACGGATTGATAATAGATCTATGGGATTTTCCTTTTCGCTTTTCTCCACAATTAGGATACTATGTACATGTATATATACTTGTTACTCCATGCAATAATATATCAGTTTATTTTCCCATACCTGGTCTGTTACATGGTATCAGAGGTAGGTCCTTCCTTCTTTGGACCCCATGCTATATTGTTCACGGTCCGATTGGGCCTAGTCATGAAGGGGGTGTTAGAGTGGGTTAAAGTCCCACATTGGTTGGGGAATGGGCACTTGGTCTGCTTATACGAACTTGGATAACCTTCCCTTCATGAGCTAACTTTTGAGGTTGAGTTAGGCTCAAGGGTCACCCTCCACTTTCAACACTAAGGTCGTGGGTTCGATTCACTAAGGGAGCAAAAGGCGGAGCACCGAGGGGGGGGGGGGTAAAAAAAAAAAAA
>JAJOOH010005707.1:0-15558 GCA_029582605.1 Solanum gracilifrons
ACTAGAGATGCTCAAACAAAATCACTTTTAAGTCTTGGAAGAAGAATATAAATAAAAGTGTAAAGCAACGAAATATTATATAGCAACTTTCACATATAGCAAACATAAAAATCATATTTGTATGTTAAAATTATAATTTGCATAATTGCTCCATAACAAATTTTATAGTTTAATTAATAAAATAAACTATGGCTATAACATTTAATTTGAATAAATAGTTTGTTATTTCATACAATTTTTTCAATATTATAAGTCCTTTGGACATAAAAAAAGAAAATTTTAAAAATTACTATTTGGTTATAAATTGAATTGATCTTTAGCTAATTTTTTAAGATGATCTTTTTTTAGTTCGAAAAATTGATTTCAATGATTTTCTTAGTCACAAAATGACAATGATATTGAATTAAATTCGTATTTGTTGCCAATTTTTTTTAAAATGTGAAGCTCGTGGTAATTTCTAATAGAACCAAAGGCGGATCTATGTGTAAGAGAGAGGGTGCCATGCACTTGGTGACTCAATCAAAACTTCATATTTATATATAGACATAATATATAAACATGACCCTTAACTTGTCGTCAGTCGATAACTATGACCTTTAACTTTGGGTGTGCACAAATAGACACTTAAACTTGTATAAAATTGAACAAATAGATACATTCGTCCTATATGACATGCACCCTGCATGACAAATTTGTGTCCTACGTGCGTCCTATGTGTATTATGTCATGTAGGACACGTGTGTCTACTTGTTCGATTTCATAGAAGTTGAAGTGCATACTTCTGCACACTCAAAGTTGGAGGGCATAATTGTCCGCTAAAGCCAAGTTAAGGATCATGTTTATGTATTATGCCTTATATATATAATAACACAAATCTCATTAGCTTAGAGGTTAATTACACAAATCTCATTAGCTCTATTATAGTTTTTGCCATATTTTAATACCTAGATACATATATTCAAGGTATCCAAATAAATATATCTCAGATATATATTAAATAGATACACCTAATTATATGTATCTAAATATAAAATGTAACTGAAAATTATCAATTTAGGAGCAAATCAAACAAAAAAGTACTCTTGCTGCCACTATTTTAATATATAGCGAGGACTAAGACTTCGACAAAGACTAGGTCAACTTTATATATATATAAAAAGTTATTACAAACATCATATCTTCACCAACTACAATAAACTCATATTTCAACCCAATCACATGTTACTCCTTAAAATATGGAATAAGGCACAAATTCTCTCACGCGCTTCAGCTATGTGGAGTCACGGAATAATGTGCCATATGAGAAAAGGTGTATGAAATTACAAAAAAAATGAATTCAGGGAGTAATAGGACTAAGGGAGTAATAGGACCTTAGTTTAATTAAGGTGTGTCTCTAAAATTTCAGTCATAGTTTAGAGAGTACTTATGCCTTATCCCTTAAAATATCTACTTGGAATCCATTATTTTGGCGATGCGTCCAATGTCACTATTTGAAGTGAGTGCAACAAGCATCATTCCATACATCGTGAACTAGACAAAGCACATGATTTTGTTACCATGAGTTGATTATTCATCATTTTTGTTTTACTCGAAAAATATAAATAAAAGAAAAATGACTAAGTTTCAAAAAATCGATTAAACTTATGATTTAAGAGAAATCAAATTTCCAAAAGAACAGAGTCGCCACTTAATTTTTAGTAAAAATCAAGAAAAAACTTATAAAATTTTCAAAAGATTTAAACAGATAAAATCAATTGAAAATAAAAGGGTTCAAGTTCAAATGTACATTTCGAGAAGGTGTTAGGCCCACGAAATGTCCGCTAACTTGCAGTTGACCGGCGATTTGACTAAATTGACTTTGACTAATTTTGAGAAAATGATTTGACATAAAAAGAATTGCAATATTTGATTAACTTTGAACAATTTTTAATTTTATTTTTTTTAAAGAAAATTGAACCTTGATTGAAATATTCGAATTAATTTGCAAGCGATTAGAATTTCGGCAAATCTAGGTTAATTAGAATTTTATTTTGAATCTCTTAAAAAAAAAATTTAGACCCATTTAGTCAATTAAAGCATGGAAACTATTTTAAATTAATCGAAGATTAAGTAAAAGCTTTCAATAAAAGTACAAGAGTTGATAAAAATGAAATTTTATTAAAGTATACTAACATAAAGAATATGGTTCATCTTTTGGGAATTTAATTAAGTTAATTAACAAATTTAAAAGTTAGAGTTAAACAACAAACAATAAATAATCACAATTATATAATTAAAGAGTAAGAGAGAAATTGAATTTGGGCCTCCTTTTGGGCCAATTTCGCTGGAAGAACCATGTATACAACCAGTGTATAACTTTGCATACGGGTCATAATTTGACCCATTTTCTTGTATATCGGACTGTATACCAAGTGTATACAATCCTCTTTGGCACCTTCAACCTGTATTTTCATTTTTAATCCCGTGTTTGTTGGGCTGGACCGTATATCAGTGAATATTGCTGTGTATCAGCATGTATACAGTCCATTTTGGACTTCTCCAAGACCTGTAAATCAGTCCCTACCCCTGTAATTTCTCGCCTTTCACTCAAACAAGACGAGGCTAACTCGAAGAATGATTTTTGGGCCGATATGGCCTGAGAACGATGCGGGACGGAAGCTAAAGTCCATAGGACTCATTCGGAGAGATTACATGCACCAAAAGATAACATATAAGAACCAATACGAGTCAAGAAAAAGAAAAAAAAAAAAAAAGAAACTCAAGATTACCACCACACCAATATCTTGAGTCAACAATTAATGCTTACACAAAATCCATATTTTTAGTATTTCCACAGAGAAAGGCAAACAAGTCTTTAAATAACAAAGAAGATAAGCAAAGCATTGGAATCTCAATATATAATTCATGCTTAATTCAATTTAGATCCCGATCATATTTAAGACTCAAACTAAATTAATCATCTTACCAAACTGGACCTCTAAAGCCAACATGATTCACCCAATATAGAATATGACACTAACTTCCAAACTTCACCATTACTAAAACTTGAAAATTTGAACAAATTAACATGCTGAGACAATAAGAAGAGGAATATGAGCATCAATTTTGGAAGAGGACATGAACTGGAGCAAAAGAAAACTCAAAACAAAAGGCTACAGGAATTCACATTTTTTACGAACTTTACTGCAAACTCTTATCAAAACTATGGGCAAAGAGAAAACATAACAATAGCTCAAATACTTTATTCACAGCAGCATATACTAGCAAAACCGAAAGACGGAGAAAACTAAGCCGACGGGTCAAATACCATTTACACCACATATGATTCACCACGTAGGCTAAACTTGAAACTGTAGACCTACGCGAATAACAATATCGGCAATAACGAACTAAAGCAGCACACTAGAGGCTTGACGACAATATATATAAAATAACACGATTTCAATGACATCCAAGAGACAAGCTCAAGAAGAAGAACTCAACAAGAAAAACAAACTCGAATAGAGTAGTGGAGAAAACACCAACGGGCATCTAAAGTTTTAACCCGATGTTAGGACTAACTTATTGAAACGAATGAGAGTACACACATCATGCTAAGAACGTCATCAACCCAACAACAAATAACTACAAATAGCCACAATACCGAGGCTTTCAAACATCAAAACGCTTCTTAGAAACATAGGAGGAGACGGGAAGAACATTATATAAAAGGGGGCGTTACCTTTTCCGGGCAGCGAACTAGAGACCAAACAAGCTGAAGGTTCCAAACTTCCACCACCGAAATGGACAACAATCAAGAAAGCCGGACAGCGACTCGAACTCAAATTAATCTTAAAGAACGATGAGACTCAGATGGAAAACCAACTCCTCTCTCTCTTTCGAATGTATTTCGTATATATCCTATATCTATTTTTTGCTGTGCGATTCCTTATGCCTTAATAAAATCTCCCAAACTTTTTTTTATTTTCTTTCAACAGTGAGTAGCAAACAATTATATAGAAGGGGAATTAGGGTTCACCATTTTTTTTGAAAAAGGGATCCCAAAATCCGGATGAACAAGGCCCATTTCCAATTTGAATTCAAAATCTTTCACCAATTCAGACAAACACCTTTTTCTCTGAAAATTCGCTCCATTCCAGAAGAGGAAAGGGCGATGGACGGACTCGATTGGTTTGATCGTCCTTGGGGCGAAGCGTGTTGCTTGCAGTTTCCGTGTGATGTCGCTGTTTTCCTCTGTTTTTGTCACGGTACTGCTGTAACGTTAGTTGCTGCTGATTTGTCATTTTTAAGCAGCTGTTAACGTCTGGGAATTGCTCTATTTTGTTGACGTTAGAAGCTGGTGGAAGCTGGGTTTCTTTTGGAATAAGGAAATGGGCCGGGTCGAGGGAATTAAGAGTGGAATTGAGTGGGCTGGGTCGTCTGGGCATGTTTTGAATCGGCTGAAAGAGGTAAAAAACAAGGTCTGAGGTAATCAATTAAAAAGGGTTGAGTGAATTGGCTAGATTTGGCTAGATTTGGCTAAGGTATGTAGTAGAGAATCAGTTAACCATTTAGTCAAATTGGGTCAATTAGTAAATTTGACTAGTAATTAAATAAGATGAATTAATATAATTAACTAACGAACTTCTTAATCTTAACGAAATAAAATAATCGACTTAATTATAAACTAATTAATTCAAAAATGTAAACTATTATATAACTAAACTAATTAGTAAGATATTTAAACAAAACAAAATCTTTTTGAGATGATTTTCGAATATTCATAAAATATAATAAATATATTCAAAATTTTATAGACTATATAAATTAATTTTAAAAACTATAAAAATTACAAAATTACTTAAAATGACTTGGAAAATATTTTAAATTTTATAAAGTCAATTATTTCAAATTGTTTGGAATTTAAGAAGCTCGATGATTAATCTATATTGTGGAGGTCCAAAATTGGGTGTCAACAATTGTCCCTCGTTCGACTTGGATTGATGAAAGAAATTCGAGGCGAATGAAATTGACAAATGCAATTTTGCCCAACCACATCTTCATCCTTTCAGAAAGGGATTTGGTACGGACTTTAAGAAGTATGGCCGAACTCCGGATTAGGGTTTCCTACATATCTCAAGTTATATGAGAACTCAGGCCACTTGTAGTTCGATAAGCTTGATTCGACGCACGATTTTGAAAGAAATCAAAAGTTATTCCGATATCGGATTATGAAGAAATCGGGATGCTCGAGAATAAGATTTAAGAGCGAATGTTGGTATACAGCCGAATTTTCAACACTGATCCTGCCTACATATCCCTCAACTTAGGGAATCAGGCTGCTTGTAGTTCGACTCTATCGGTTGAAAAGGAAATCTATTATGCAAGATAACATTTGGTTCTGGAAAAGTGACAAAGCAAGTCGAGTATGAAAAAGAGGCTTGCAAACCTCTTAGCCATGAAAGTGGGGCCCTTCACACCCATAATTAAGAACTTACACGGACATAATTTCCAAAGCTCTTGGTGTATTATCACTCGGATTGGAAAGTTACCTCCGATGGAAACCAAAATTTTCCGGATGCGAAACTGAAACCTATAAACCTAAAGAAAACCCACATGCCTTCTGATAGGGGTGTGGTTTGATTGTGGTGGAAGTCGTTCCTCTGCTCGCGTCCTAAGAGTTTAGTATTCCTCTTTGGACTATGTCCCAGTTCGCTGCTAAGAAAAAGTTTCATGTTGTGATGCATCCCTTTTAATGTCGTCCGCACCTGTGGTTTGTTTTGAGAATTCATCCTCTCGGATGCTCTCAATAAAGATTGAGATAAAACTCATTAGCATAAAAATGTAATTCAAATGGGGAGATAATGTCTTTTACCGCGTGGACACTTAGCTGCTCCCTCAAATAATTGATGTCAGCTTTCTTTCAATTTGACGTTGAGCAAATAATGCTTATATCTCATATTTGCAATATAATTTTTCAATGCACTCTTATTTTGATATGAAGTAATAAGAAATAGACTGATGTAATATGTTGATGGCTCTCTTGATGACCTTTTTGCAAATGAAAATAATGATGATAATTCTTCATTAGTAAAATGACGATAATCCATTGGTAGGATGATGTTGATCCATTGGTAGGATGATGCTGCTACATGATAGGATGATAATGATGCTCCATCGATAGGATGATATTGATGCTTCATTGGTAGGATAACGATGTCTCATTGATAGGATGACGATAATCCATTGGTAGAGTGATGTTAATCTATTGATAAAATGATGCTACTTCATTGATATGATGATAATACTTCATCAATAAAATTATGACTGACAATGATCCATTTATTGGATAATATTGATGAAGATCCATTGGTAGGATGATGATAATAAAGATCCGTCGGGAGGATGATGATGTTGAAGATCCATCGGTAGGACAATGATGATCCATTGGTAGGATAATGCTCATCCATTGGTAGGATAATTATAATGAAGATCCGTCAGTAGGATGATGTTGATGAAAATGGAGATCTGTTGGTTGGATAATGTTGATCCATTGGTAGGATAATGTTAATGATCTATTGATAGGATAATGATGATTCATTGGTATGATAACGATGATGATAATGATAGGACGATGATGCTACTCCATCGATAGGATGATGATGATGCTCCATTGGTAGGATAATGACAATGAAGATCCGTCGGTAGGATAATATAGATGTTGATGATCCATTGGTAGGATAATGTTGATCCATTGGTAGGATAATGTCGATGATCCATTGGTAGGATAATATCAACGATCCATTGGTAGGATAATAATTATCCATTGGTAGGATAATGATAATGACATGATGATGATGTTGCTCCATCGATAGGATGATGATGTTGATGATATTTCATCGATATGATGATAATGCTCCATAGATAAAATGATTATTAGCAATGATCCACTGATAGGATAATATTGATGAAAATTATTGGTAGGATGATGATAATAAAGATCTGTCGGGAGGATGATGATGATGAAGATTCGTCGGTAGGACAATGTTGACCCATTGGTAGGATAATGATGATGATCCATTGGTAGGATAAATGATAATGAAGATCCGTCGGTAGGATGATGTTGATAAAGATGAAGATCCGTCGGTAGGATAATGTTGATCCCTTAGTAGGATAATGTTGATGATCCATTCGTAAGATAAGGCTGATCCATTGGTAGGATAATGATAATGAAGATCCGTCGGTAGGATGGTAATATTCCATTGATAAAGTAACGATAATATCCCTCTGGGTGATGGTACTATCTCATTTGATAATACTATAGGAATGTCCATCTGAGGGGTAAAGACGATGTACCTCTGGGTAGTTTTCATTACCGCGTCTGATATCGACGGAATTCATGAATATTCTTCAAACGTTCTTAATGCTGAAAAATGTAATCTTATGTCATCGAAGATGCTTGTATATGTTGAGAGTGATGCTTTCACTTGTCCCCATTTTGAACACTTTGTTTTCGATGTGACTCATGCTTTGCTGAGAATTTAAACGAGGTGTTGTTGCTCGTATTCTGAACTCTTTCTTTTTCCTCGGAAAAACTTCAATGACTTTCCTGCATCCACAGAAAAGTTGTCAATTTTGGGGAGCTCCTCGCCCTTTTAACTTCTCTATATTCGTTGAATGGAGAAATATGATGAACTTAAGGCAATTTTATAGACCTGAATCCACAGAAAAATTGTTAGTTTTTAAAACAAACTGATCTATGTTGCATTCTTCAATCGCTTGCTCCTTGTCTTGCTATCTTCAGTTGATCGCTATGATCTCTTACTTCTCGATAGACAAGACAAAATATTTTATGCAAAAATATTTGAAACATATAGATAAAATCTTTAAGAAAAAAGTTTTCAAAAAGTTGTAATTGAAAAAGATCACTATCAAGCGTCATGTCATGTCAAGCTTAAATGAACGTTCTTGGTTCGAAACTTTGGTGTGTCCCATATCTTGTTCTGGAGAATTCAAAAATCTTTAAAGCTTGGGAAATTTCTGGCATGGTTCTCCCGAAATCTACTATAATCGGGAAGTTTTGTAGTTGACTCTAAAATCTAACGATGCAGGAGATTGTTGAAGTTGACTATGAACTTTAACGATGTCAGAGATCATTTGAAGTTAGTTTGGAACTTCTAATCATGCTCCAAATATTCAAAATTGACTACAAACTTCTAGTGATGCTTGAAGAATTTTTTGAGGACATCCTAAAAATTTCTGTTCAGTTAGATGTCTTGGAGTATCTCCAACTGTCGATATATGACTCGTAGAATTTTTGAGACACTCTCAAAAATTCTGTCCCAGCTGCAACTCTCAATGTATGGAGATCTTCTTCTTGAGAATTTTTGAGTCAATCTCAAAAATTCTGTCCCAGTTTATATTGTAAAAGAAAATAGAAATCTTATGGGAGATATGACCGAACTGTTGTGGTGCCTACGTATCCCGTTGAAGCAGGAATTAGGTCAAACATAGTTCCCCCTCTCGAGGGTTAATAAGAAATTTTAATAAGTAAACGACCGAGGCCAACACAGGCCGCCTACATATCTCATTTTTTGAGAATTCAGGTTAAACGTAGTTCAAGTACAAAAGGGAAATATTGACAATATAAAAAGGGGTGACCGAAGCCGACATAGGCTGCCTACGTGTCTCATTCTTGAGAATTCAGGTCAGATGTAGTTCATTACAAAGGGGTAAATTCTAAACATAAACTATTACAAAGAAATAAAAGCTATTACAAGGAAAAGATAGAAATCGAGTCTTCAAACATGATATTTTTTGACAATATTTAAGTAGATTGATAACTTATGAGATCCAATGTTCATGCTCAACCATGTGATGTCATCAAACAAATGCATTGATGTGTTCTCCAAGCAAACTGATGAGTTCTTTTTCTTGCAGTTTTGTCAAATAGGCACCAATTTTGATTTCTCTGATGCGTTTATCATTTTCCTGTTTCACTATTCTGATCACTTCTGAATTCAGCTTATCGGGACTTTCAAACTGTTTGAACTCCTCAATCAGGTGTTTGGGTCCCATGATCTTCTCATTATAGTCCTCAAATTCTTCCGCATTTACCCCATTTTATTCATTCAGCTTGTGACATGACATGATATTGACAGATTTGAAAATATTTTCGCTGAAATCATATACAAATGCTGTTAGACAAATATAAAGAGAGTAAAGCAAATTTTCTCAATTAGGGAGGTTTTCGTTTGAAATAAGAAAATAAGAACTTCTGCTATGACGATAAATCATTTTGCCTTTTCAAAACATCAGGAGGGAGATTAAAACATAGTGAGGCAAAAATTAAGAAAATGATGAGTCTCGAGCCTTATTCGAAACACCACCAAATTTTAGAAATAACATATAAAATTGTATATGTCTACCAAGACGAGCGAGGAATCAAGAGCGAAGTGGATGTTCAGTTAGGCATTTGCTCCTTTGGCTCAATCATCTTTTCAAGCACAATATCACCTTTTTTGAACCAATTTTCAATTCCTTCCCTTAGACTATTTTACATTGGAAAAGACTGATATAAGTAAGGCAATGATTTTGGAAAAGCTTGATCGAACTTCTGTTTGTCCTGACCCTCCTTCGGCACTAAAGCAAAAGCTTGATAAGGTGTCATGATCACAAATTTGGATTTCTGTCTTTTGGTTGGAGAGGCTACAACTTTGTCAAGGTTGGCTGAGATTATAACTTTCCCCCTATTCAAATCTTCCTCGACTTCAACCATATTAATAGTCACCCCTCTATGATTCAGCATGGGGTTACTATTGACATTAGGAGTGGTAGTCTGAAGAGTGACGACCTTTTGATCTATCAAATCTTGAATTTTATGCTTCAAGTTGATACAAAGGTAATTGGGATGATCACCTACCTCTCATTGAGTTTGCCTATAACAATAGTTATCACTCTAACATCCAGATGGCTCCATACGAAGCTCTTTATGGGAGAAGATGTAGATCTCATATTGGATGGTTTGAAGTTGGTGAAGCACAGTTGATAGGACCAGATTTAGTTCACCAAGCTATGGAGAAGGTGAAAGTGATTCAAGAGAGATTGAAAACGGCACAGAGTCGCCAGAAATCCTACACTGATGTTAGGAGAAGGGCGTTAGAGTTTGAAGTAGATGATTTGGTATATTTGAAAGTTTCACCCATGAAGGGGGTTATGAGGTTTAGTAAGAAGGGGAAACTTAGTCCCCGGTATATTGGACCTTACCGCATAGCCAAGAGGATTGGCAATGTTGCTTATGAGTTGGAGTTACCACAGGAACTAGCAGCGGTCCATCCAGTATTTCATATCTCTATGTTGAAGAAGTGTATAGGCGATCCTTCATTGATCCTACCGACTGATAGTGTTAGGATCAAGGATAGCTTATCTTATGAGGAGATTCATGTTCAGATTTTAGATCGTCATGTTCGCAGGTTGAGAACGAAAGATGTAGCATCAGTCAAGGTCCTTTAGAAGAACCAATTTGTTGAGGAAGCTACTTGGGAAGCCGAAGAGGACATAAAGAAGAGATACCCATATCTCTTTGAATCCGGAGGAAATGCAGATCAAGGTACTAATTTCCTTCTTAGTGCTCTTTAAATTGTAGTGAGCATGTTGTTATTGTTGTTGTTTGCATGATTGCTTGTTGGGTGCCTGAATTGATGTTACACCCTTAGCCTTGTTAGAGTAATCTCATTCGAGGACGAATGTTCCCAAGGGGGAGATATTGTAACATCCGACAATTTGAAATAACTATGAAGAGGCTTTGAATTGGAAATAGTCTTTTTTCGGAAAAAACTAAAAATCTGGAAAATTTGGTTAAGTAAGGGAAAAAGTGAGTTTTTGGCCAACTTTGAACAGTTATAACTCCTATCTCAGGATGAGTTAGGTGTAGTTCCAGTTATGTTTGTAAAGTTCGTGGAATGGTCTTTCCAACGCCGCTGAGTTTGCTCGATTCCGAATTCGTATGAGTGAGTTATGCCCTTTGGTAGTTTGGCAGTTAGCAGGGAAGTCCGTTCGGAAATTGTAAGGGTATTTTGGTCTTTTCCCTAATCAATTGTTTTGGTTATATTAAGGGTTTAGACTAATTTTTAGATCAGTTTTTCCTTTTTTAAAAGAGTGAGAGTAAGGGTTTGTGAGTGAAGAGGAGAAGAAGAGGAGAAAGAGAAGATCAAGCAAGGTTTCGTCAAAGATCGTCGTGGATATTGTCGGGGGTGATCCCTACTAGGTATGTGAGATCATAGTGTTGGGTTGGTTCTTTCCCCCACACGCCAAACTCGTTTTAATTCCGAGAAAGGATTAGTTGTGTTTGTTGAAATTGTTGGTTATGTTTGTTGAAGTTGTTGGTTGTGTTGTTGAAGTTCCTTGTTGTCTTGGTACATGTTTCCGATTGTGATTTCGAGTTAAATCTAGTGTATGTTGAGGTGTTTTATGATTCCAAATGTTTGGGGCTGGAACCTTTGAAGTTAAGGTGGTTTAGAGTTGGAAAAATGAAGAAAAAAAGTCAATATTTTGGGAAAAAGGGCTGGGGCGTCGTGCCAGCCAACGCGCCCCAAAAGGGACTCTGAAGTCCAACCCTTGGGGCGGCACCCCTAGCAGAGCCCCCACCAGGCCCTTTTGAACTTTGTGGTTTGGCACCCCGCGCCTCTCAGAGTGCCAAGGACGCCAACTTTCCCATTCCTTCCCCACTTTTTCATACATGTTCCTTGGTAATGTACCTATGTTTTATAGTTATTTTCCACACTCCAAGGTACGTCTAAACGTCCAGAACTCATCCATAAACATAAGATCATTACCCTTGAATTCATAATCCAATTCGAGGAAAGTTTGGATCAAAGTCAAGTGAAGTTAGAGTCAATCTTAGAAGTTAAGAAGTAAGTCCAAGCAAGTCTTTATAGTTGTTCAAGAGTCTTTATTAAATGTTTTAACTTCATTTTAAGGCTCAAGTTTCAAGTCAAGCAAAGAGTATAGAGTTTCAAGTTAAGTAGAGAGTAAAGAGTTTCAAGTTAAGTCATGAGTATAAAGTTGAGTTCATTTCTCAAAAGTTAGTAGGGAACTAAGTATTCCCAAAGAAGTTTTAAAGAAATGTTTTCACATTTAAACAAGATTGGAAACTGAGAGTTCCAAAGAGCCTTTGCGCTAGTTTTCCAAAAAAAGAGTTATCGCTTTCTAAATAAAGCAAGAGAGGAAACTGAGATTTCCAAGATAGCCTTTGAGCTAAGTTTTGAGTAATTATCTCAAATCAGCAGGAAGAAAATGTTTTAAAAACAGAAGAGCCAGTACATTTTTTGGAGTAGTCTTGAGCACCGAGTTGGGGGAGCGTTCAAAGAACCCACAGCCCCCACAGAACCATGTAGCCATCATGGGTAGAAGAGGTTCATACTTTTTAGATGAATCATTTTCAAATTAGACTAGTGGATCCATTAGGCAGTTCAGGTTCTATACCTTTGGCCGGGTACAGAATGCTCTGGCAGCGTGAGGTTGATCGTTGTATCATCACTATAGCTCTTATGTGATGGTTGTTGGTTAAAGAAACTCCCACAGAATTTATTGTATTTTTATATACATCAGTCCATTTGTATTTTTATATACATCAATTCATTTGTATTTCTATATACATCTCAGGCTTATTGTATCTTTGTATACACACAGAGTTTATAGCATGTTTTAAACCACATTTCTTTATATTGCACTTGTTTTAAATTGCCTTATATTGAAAGGAGTCAGTCAGGTTGAGTTGAGTTGAGCCAGGTAAGCTTTTCCGTTTCTTCCAGATTTCCTTATAGCCTATGTTGCTTAGTTTTCCAGCTCGCATACTCGTACATTCAATGTACCGATGCCAGTTGGCCTGCATCTTATGACGATGCAGACACAGGTACCTAGGATCAGCATCCAACACGCCGTTGAGACAGCTGAGCACTCCAGAGTCAGTGGTGAGCCTCTTTGCATTTCGGAGGACTCGGTTATTTTGTTCTCTTAGTTTTGTTTTATTAGGATGTTGCGGGGTCTGTCCCAACATCCATCTCAATGTTATAGAGGTTTCATAGACAGTTAGTCAGTTAGTTAGTTTTGAGTCTCTCATCTATGTATATATATGTAAATATTCTATTTTGGGACTCGAGTTACCTTTTAGGCCAGATTTTATCAGTTAAGTTGTTTTATGTCCTTGCTTTGCATGGAGTTATTCTGTTGAGTTAGGTTTCCGCTGAATTAAGAAAGCCAGGCCAAGGGTTCGCTTGGGGCCAGCAATGGTCTTTGAGTGCCGGCCACGTCCAGGGTGTAGGCTCGGGGCGTGACAATGAATTAATATAATTAACTAACGAGCTTTTTAATCTTAACGAAATAAAATAAACGATTTAATTATAAACTAATTAATTCAAAAATGTAAACTATTATATAACTAAACTAATTAGTAAGATATTTAAACAAAACAAAATCTTTTTGAGATGATTTTCGAATATTCATAAAATATAATAAATATTATTGAAAATTTTATAGGCTATATAAATTAATTTAAAAAACTATAAAAGTTACAAAATTACTTAAAATGACTTGGAAAATATTTTAAATTTTATAAAGTCAATTATTTCAAATCGTTTGAAATTTAAGAAGCTCGATGATTAATCTATATTGTGGAGGTTCAAAATTGGGTGTCAACAATTTTCATCAACAAACATATCATCACTTTCATATTCACTAAATATTTCGTCACTACTTTGGTGTTCACGTAAAAAAATATGTAATACAACGCAAACAACTACTATAGAGGGTGTTTTTGTAAAAGATAAAAATTGGGTGTAAAATTTCAATTTTCAACAGATCTCAATTAATAATGAGATTTGGCCCAAATATTAGAAAAAACTAGTATTTGGAAATTTGGGATATTTGCCAAAAAGTATTGGGGAGAGGTGATTAGACAGGACTTGGCCCAGCTACACATTACCGAGGACATGACTCTAGATAGGAAGGAGTGGAGGTCATGTATTAAGGTTGAAGGCTAGTAGGGTTAGCGTGTTGTCTTTCCTGGCGAGGGTATGGGTTGTTAGCGTTTGTAGTAGTCTTAGCCTTACACTTGTAGTTATTGTCTGTGATTCCTATAGCCTTATGTTGTTTACTGCGTTTCACTTCTCACATTACTTTCTTGATGTATTGCCCCCTTTGTTGATTATGCACTATTTTTCTTATTGGATGATATGCTTTATATAATTCTCTTCCTTTACTTGGCTTTGTTACACTTGAGCTGAGGGTCTTCCGGAAACAGCCTCTCTACCTCCACGAGGTAGTGGTAAGATCTGCGTACACTTTACCCTCCCAGACCCCACCTAGTGGGATTTCACTGGGTATGTTGTTGTTGTTGTTGCCAAAAATATTTGTCAAATAATGACAAATTGTATGGACAAACACTTTTTGCCAAAAATTTTCCCAAATATTATTTGGGAAATCTATGGCCAAACGGGCCCGAAGACTTGGAGAACGTAGAGGACTAGGGCCACAATTTCTAAATTACTAAACCAATTGTATTTCTAAATTTTATATATAACAATGAAGACTTGGATAAATTATTAAGCCAAAGTCATTTTTTAATCAAGATTAATTATTTCAAATTAGATATAAGAAAGACTTGATTAAACAATGTCTATTTAGTTAACCTCCTCTCCCTCTTTCTCTCGCAATTTTTTTAACCAAAAAATTTAGAAAGAGATCGATCCTATGACAAATGAAGCTCTGAACTTTTTCGTGGAGAACTTGTTGCAGCTGTTAAGTGAATATGTGGTGTTAATAAAAGGCGTAGAGGACGAATTCAAAAATTTATTGGAAGAAGTGCAACGCCTGAAAGCATTCGTTGACGATGCTGCTAAATTCCACAGCGATAGCAGTTTATGGGATGAATTGGAGAAAGATATTCAAAAAATGATACACAAAGCTGAAGATGTAATTGACAAATTTCTAGTTCAAGCAAAGCTGCACAGAGACGAAAAAAAAGTTGGAAGATTCTTCGATGTGAGTCATCTCGAAACAATTAGATCTCTTGCAGATGAGATCAAAGGGATCAGTGAGAAAGTTAAGAAACTTCGAGAAGAAAGTCAAGAGTCATTCCAGCCCAGATCAATTCTTGAGCTCCCTAAAAGAGGGCACGAAATAACCCAGGTATGCTAAAATCCCCATATATTTTACCAGAGTTTGTTTAAAATTCTTTTAAATATTTTCAGTTGTTACTGCTCTATAGTCATACTCTTTTCTTTTTAATCCCGTAAAAAATATATATATATTTGCTCTTGTCATCCACCTGTGAAAGAAATCAATGAAGACAAAAAAAAAAAAATTCCTCTGTTTTTGATGTTGCAGATTTTTAAAACTTGTGATCTACAAAGAATGATAGAAATCTGTGTAATTATAAATTATTTCATTAAAGGCGAAATGGACATTTTAAAATTAAATTATTACTTAATATAGAAATGTCTCATTCTTTTTTAGATCGACTAAAAAGGAAAATATGTTTTTAAAAAATACTTTCAATTTGAATTTTTTATTTTTCAGCGG
>JAJOOH010005708.1:0-16250 GCA_029582605.1 Solanum gracilifrons
ATATATTATCAACAAGAAAACACAAATACAAACTGACAAAATAACAAGAAAAAAAAAAAAACAGCGAAGGACTAACGCCTAACCAATACACGTAATGCCACACCCCAACCCTAGGTGAGGCAGACAAGTACCATATGAGCACATGCTTTACAAGTGACCTATGATTAGAAATTAAACTACTATGCAAATAGATTTACTAATGAGAAGCTTCATTTACAACACATATTGACTAACTGAACTGATACATGTGACAAGTGAAACTATGAATACAGATGATAGCTTTACAATGTCTACAAAGCCTCTACTGGAATCCATGACTGTACCATTATGAAAATATGCATAGCAAAGACTCGGTAAAGCCCAGAATCAACCTGGAGCTCACCAACAACCGTTGAGTATCATGTGCTTCTATTGGGGAGATCTACTAGTTGAGTACCTGTACCTGCAACATGAAATGCAGTGTCCCCAATAAGGGACATCAGTACGAAAGAATGTACTGAATATGTAAGGCATAATACAACCACATGTAAAATGAGAGCTCAAGTGAAACCAAATACCAATAGATACGGATTAGAGACCACATTTACTTATACTTGTGGAATCGTGTATGTTACATTATTTTCTTTACTTTTTAGTTTATTATAATCTTTATAAGACATATGATACAAATGACCAGCTGATCAGTGGTAGAAGAGGATGACCCATGCTAGGCATTTTAACCCCTGGGATGCTCTCCTCATAATTCCACAAATTGGGATCGGCCCATGCTAGGCTTTCTGCCCTGAGCTGCCACCATTTTATACCAATTTGGATAGGCCCATGCTAGGCTTTCATCCCTGAGATGCCACCATTCTATACCAATTGGGATCAACCTATTCTAGGCATTTGCCCCTGGGCTGCCACCCATAATTATACAGATAGCTTCACTTAAATTCTTTATCTTTGAGATTGTTGTTTTGATGTTCATAACTCTTTCAAGATTGTTCTTTGGACAATCATAACTCTTTTGAGATTGTTCTTTTGATGATCATTATCTCTTTTGAGATTGTTGTTTTGGTGGTCATACTCATTGTTGAGATTTGGAACTGTGGACCAGTAGTAGAAGACATATGAATATGGACTTACGATAATAACAATGACATGGGAAGCAAATGTGACATATATGACTCAGTAAGCATTTTGACATCTCAAATTGAAGCACATATCAAGTGAAGACATTTAACATTCAGCCAAGAAATTTGAACTCTATATGGTAGCCGGATACTTCCTAACTAATATCAAATACAAGGTATACATAAAAGTAGAACCAAGGGAGAATGTGGGCAGATTCAACTTAAGGACGGATACATATTCCAAGTAAGTACATATAAAATGTACAATAGAGCAAGTATGGATCTTGTGAGGTAACATTATAGTCTAACACAATGGGAGTACTATCCAATAAAGGGAACATATGAACATGTGACAAGATGACATATATATAGATAATTGAAGAAAGTTGGCATGATATGGGCATATTGTATATCTAACATACAAACATATGTACCATGTGTAATCTAGGATCATTTTGATTTATATAAGGGAAATACGTGCCAAGGGTACTTTGACGGTGAAACAAGTTTAAACCTTGCATGCTAATACTTGGTAGAGTAAGCATGTACATTTAGTAACAAAATCATATTAGAGTACTCACTTTAATGCTCTAGGGAGTAGGAACTGCAACTATGGATCAGTCACTACCAAGGGCACTTAGAAAGCTTACTTTTTGTAATGCAAGTGTTGGATTCATGCCAAAGAAATAGGAAATCGAATAGCCTTACATACCTTGCTATACAATTCAAAAAGTATGACTTAAGCTCCTTCTCTTTAGATTACTAATCTACAATAATAAAATAAGTTGTAAGACTAGTATTAGTAGCTAATCAATCAATTTGAGTTACTTGATCTCACCAAAATAGTAACCAAGCAGTAAGCATGCAATTTATCTAGTCAATATTTTCTTTCCTTCCCTTTCCCTTAAATCGCGTCTATATACTGTACAACCTTCGTATCAGGTCCTCCCCAAACCTCCCTGCAATATTTAAGTCCTTTAATGTCTCCATAACTTCCCCGCACATCCAGTCACATCCCTTATCATAACATACATAAAACAATCCTTAAACATAATAATGTAACAGAAGAAATATGAATCATGGTTTCTGATCACCAGCACTTGAAGAGTTAACATTACTTTTAAAGTGCTCAAACAAGCTCATGACTGAATTTAAATATGACTCCCCTCCATGGTTGTCCCAACATGCACTAATCATCAGAACATCCTTCCCAATATTACACCATGTAAAAGTAACAATTTCCAACTCACTAACACATACCAAGTGTCCTAATTAACTCAAGTACAAGAGGGAGAAAATTGTAGTAGCTTACCTTGCTGGAAAGAACTACCACTTGCTAAGACTTGGATTCTTCAAGGTAAAGGTTGTCCTCCTTAACTTGTCTTAAATTATACCTTCCAATAGCTTGAACTCCCTAATATTCAAGAACCCTAATGGTATTTAATGGCTGTTGTATGAAGCTAAGAGAGAGAAGAGAGAAAGCTCGAGAAATCAGATTTTTGGCAAAGTAAAAATGGTTGGAAAAAGTTGATATCAATCCCTTTTGAAGGGACCTGCTTTGGCCGACTTTCTCACTCATTTTGGGCCATAATTTTTCAAGTAGGTGGGTCACCTACTTGGACCTTTCACTTGGGCCTTTTTGGACTTAAGAACATTAGGCCTTTTGCCACCTTTCTTGTACTTCATTTGCAGCCAACATGTGTCTTTAATTTAGGCCACACATTTAAGTAGGCGATGTACCTACTTTTTCATTCAAATTATTTCTTGTGGGTTTGGAAAGATTGGGCCTTGGCTGTCCATTTTCCCCTTATTCTTCTATTCAACTTGGGCCAGATTAATGCAAGTAGGTGTAGTGTACTTGGCCCAATAACATGGTCAAAAGAGTCTCAGTAGGTGATGGACCTACTTGGTCCTTTGGGCTGGTCAATAAGTCAAAGTAGGTGATGCACCTACTTGTCACCTACTAGCTTGGTGAAGTCAAGCAAGCACCTCAATATTTTATTCCATTTCTAGACCTTAATACCTTTAACTTAACTTAAAACTTATATACACTATGTCACTTTAAACTTTAGAATCAAATATCACCTTATGATCTCAAGTTTAAATACTTCCATCGATTTCAACTTAATCGGGTCACATTAAAATCTACGGACAATGCACTTTAAATCTATTCTATCGTCACTAGTTGCATAGGAAATCGAGTCCATAACTATACCACAAGGAAATTTTTAAGCGTCATATAAATAGAACTAGTACACGTAGAATACGGGGTGTTACACTTAATTGGAAAATTATAGTTTATATACGATAAAATATTAGTTTTTATTGATAAATAATACTTTGAATATCTTTGAAGAAAGACTCCCATGAGATTTAACCGTTTGGTCATGAGATTATTCAATTAAGACAAATACTCTGTCCAATTTAATTTGTTTGTTTACTTTATTTAGAATTTTTTTTTCTTTTCTGACAATTCTTTTAATTTTAATTTTCTACATGACATGTTTAAAATTATAAAATTAAATATCATTTTTGATACATTCCACATATTTTTTATTCAACCACAAGAATTAATAGCCTACTTTACTTTCTTGAATTATTATGTGTCGAATCAAAATCATACAAACAGATTGAAACAGCCAAAGTAATGCACAATATGTAAAATGATTTAATTAAGGAGAATACATTTAATTAAGCCACACTTATTTATTTCATTATATATAGAGTAAGAGTACATGGAGACATTATACATGAACCCTAATTATTTTTCACATGTGGCTGTTTAATTACTTCAATAATCCATTAATTAACGGACCACAGGCATGTCTACAACATAACCCAAGATGTTATCAAAAAGACGAACTCGATTACAACTAAAATCCAATGTGACTGGAGAACCATTCAGTAGTATCTGAACATTTGTTATGAGTGAAATTTCCTTCTCAATTATTTCCTTAGCAAGCTTTGTTGGTACACCAATGAGTTCTGGCCAGCTTAGTTTTCCTACATATACACATAATAATTAATTATAATGAGAGAAAGAAACTAAAAACAAGAATAATATATTCTATATGTGTTATTATAATAGCAGACATTGAGTTGAATCATGATATTTATTTATTTTTAAATGGGAGTAGCGGAAGAGATTTTAAGGTGGAGAATCGAATCGTTATCGATCAATAATGTAAAATTTTAGGTAATTAACCAACTGAACTAATAAAAATTTTCAAAATTGAATAATTTACATCTTGTTTGGCAAAGTTTCAGAAAAAGTCAACAATGACTTCTTAGTTTAAAAATTACTATATTTTAGAGAATTGAAGTGTTTGATCAAGCATTTAAGAAAAAAACAAGTGTTTTTAATAGCAGAGAAAACTGGTTTTTGAGAAGCTAAAAAAGCAAATTCCTTTAAAAGAACTTTACCTTTGCACATCATGTCAGATTC
The DNA here is from genome assembly GCA_029582605.1 of Solanum gracilifrons. NCBI lineage: Eukaryota > Viridiplantae > Streptophyta > Magnoliopsida > Solanales > Solanaceae > Solanum > Solanum gracilifrons. The sequence goes on from JAJOOH010005708.1 coordinate 4,558, forward strand.
AAATTCCTTGAGAAGTTCTATGACTTCTAGTCCATCATTTTCTTTTCGTGCCATGAGTGTTTCAAAGACTGTCAAAAAAAAAAATATTTTAATAGCATTTAATAAAAATATTGTATTAATACATTCAACTAAATATCAACCTTTATATTTTAACATGTTATAATATAATTATAATGAACCCCTTTATAATATTTTAGCTAATTAATATTTTTATGAACAATTGTTTATAATTATCTTTTAAGTATCATGCTAATAATGTAGCAATTCTTCTACATTATTATTTAGAGTATATTTCTCATTTCAAGTTAAATCGTCAGAAAATTGTGATATGCTTAAAAATCTCTGGCACAAGCAATGGTAGATGGAGATTCATCTGATCTGCAACAGAGCTAACATTTTCTCTAAGAAAGTTTATATATATATAAAAAAAAAAAATTGAAACTTATATAAATAACGTAATTTTCCAGTGTCAATCGACAAGTCATTGAACAAGTCGCTCATTCGAACCTCTTTTACGGGTTCGTCACATTATATATTTACAAGATCATAACTCTTTTTTTTAATATATTAATATATAGTATATGGTGAAACCTTTGTGAAAGTTCTTCTCCCCCACCCACCCATATCGCAAAAGAAATATAAATTATTTACAACTCTAATCATAATCATGCATAAATAGAGAGAGAGAGAGAGAGAGAGAGAAAGAGAGGTACTAACAAGTTGCAAGAAGAAAGAAAACAATGATGTGAGCAAACTTAGACTCCATTTTCTTTTAGTTGTATTTAAAGAGCTGAAGGAATTGAGTGAATTTGTATGAGTGCATCGCGTAAATTTATAGGCATACTAGTGGTGTCTAACAACCACATGTTAGAACAATTTGAAGATAAGGAAAACGTTATTATGTTTTGAGGGTGACGGTGAAAATTAAATTTACGTGTAGTTCCAAAGAAAGTAAAGTCTTGAAAGAGATACAGAACGATTGATTTATGAATTCGCATGAGCCCAATATTTTAAGAATAGGTCTTATCCGAATATATATACATTTTACCGATAAAAATAAACAAATACATATTGGCAAAATAACAAGAAGAAAAAAAAGAAATAGAGAAGTAGGCACTACACAAACTAGTATTAAAACATTTAACAAGAAAAAAGATGTACAAATATAATATAGTTTATCTTTATAATAAAAAAGCTAATTCATTTTCTTTCAACAATCAAATACATATATACCTCATGTGAAACACAAGATACTTTTATGAATTCTAATTGAACTGTGTTGCGGAGATGGGATGAAAAATTGAAAAACTATATTTATAATAATAAAGTGATTTCATTCGAATTCAAATTCAAAAATGAGATTATCAACTATACTAATAACTTTTGTAAAGACAAAATCTTCATAAAACTCTATTTTGTCATTATTCGACAATATTCATCATATGACCCAAGTGAAAAAATCAATTTTAGTATACCCCATTTAAAAAGTATAATAACAATCAATATTATGTATATTAGCTACTCATATATAGGACCTTGCTTTCGAATGTATGGGAGAAGTATAGGAGGACACTCATCTTTCAAACTAAATACAAAATTCTTAAGTTCATATATCATACTAGATGGTGATGGCCCGTGCTTAGCACGGGCCCAACATGATTTTGAAGCAAATTTTTTCTTAGTAAAATACTCAACTATATATGATCAAAAGCATATATTAACTTGAGCAAAACATGTCATTGTTCGTGTGAATATGTGAAATAGATATATAGTTACGAAAAGACTCTTATTCATCTATCTCTTATAATTAATCTTCTTTTATCTTCTCTGGAATATCCCTCATTTTGGTCTCGACTTGTGGAGCTCTTCCTATGGTTTTAACCTTATTGAGCTCTTTTTAAAGTCTCGACCTTATTGAGCTCTTTAGGTTGATAGTTCCTAGTTTGATGCATCTTCATTTGTCTCCAACTCCTTATGAGAAACTATCGTAGTTCGTCTTTCATTTTCTATATGTGCATCATTTTTCTTCTCTATCTATCATGATGAATCAATTTATCCTTACCAAAATCATTGATAATGTTTGTACAATTTTGAACTAATCATTTCCTATGACCAAGAGTTTGTAATAATCACATCGGTATGAAACTGTGAGGAAAGCAAAAAATAAATATCATACCATTACCAAAAAAAAGTACATATATTGGTTTGATTTGGTTTGTGTCCAACTAATCGTACTTTATTTCGATCACTAATAAGTTGATTAATCGTACAAAATATATTCTGCTGATGCACATACCAAAACAATGTTGGAAATTCATGACATCGTCAATTCGTGCTTGTAAATAGATACATATCTCCATTTCAAATAATTGTTGGAGTTGAAAAGTTTTGCAACATATTTACATGATGTTGATTCTGGTAATGAAATAGTCGATATTTAAATATGTATAACTAATTAGTGTACTTGAAATGTTGAAGTTTAAATGAAAATCTATTCCTTGAGCATTTAGCTTCGGCAATGAACCTTTGGAACCAACCAACATTGAAACCGAGAAGAAGTTAATTAACGGAGTAACAAACACATAGTGTATACGTGTTTGTATTAAAATGGATGAAAATCTTAGTGATTTGCCCTAGGAGATATACATAATTACGAAAGTACCCCTGTTCATCCTCTCCTTGTTGGCTTATAAATAATAGAATATGGTGACCACTGAAAAAAAGAGGACTTTAAGAAACTTTTTTCATTTCTATCGCGTTTTTCAACGTATTTATAAACTATACTACGCTAGTATATTTATACACCTTTAGTCCCTTTGTATACATAAGCTTATACAAAACCCAGTATAATGTAAATACGATTGCTAGTAATACTAATAATGAGAGAATCAAAATCCTATTTGAAATTTGAGATGGGGATATTTTATTTTGTTTTTGTTTAAGAAAAATTAATTGTTGCTACTCAACAGTATTTATTTTCTCCTAAAAATTTGGCCAAACGTTTCACTTTTTCAAAATAAGCACTTTCAGCAAAAAAAAAAAAAGGAAAAAAAAAATTGACCTCCCAAAAAATAAACATGTTTCAATCATTTTACAACTTATGACGTAGCCATTAGTAAGGAGTTAGAGCTTGTTGTATAATTTGTATAATTGATACAAAATCAATATAAAATTTAATTTTTTTGATTTAGGGGTTAAATTTTACTTTTGGTTAATTTATATAAACAGTATCTATATGCAAATGTTAAAATTATACAAATAAGAGCAAAATGTATATTTGTTGAAATTATACAAATAAGAGCAAAATGTATATTTGTTGAAATTATACAAATAAGAGCAAAATGTATATTTGTTGATAATATACAAAACGAACTATGACTTTCATACGTGGGTTATAGATACATAGATATACAAATCAAATATATACAAAAACTCTCACATGTGGATTAAAAAATAAAAAGATATACAAATCAAAAGTATATAAAAGCATTCAGAGATAGAGTATATACAAAAACATTCATAAAAATGTTGAACATATACAACTAGGAGCTACAATGTATATTACAAATCTGAACTACAAAAATCACACGTGGGTTAAAAAAAACTACATAACTTATAAAAGTCAAATGTATCAGCACTACATATATAAAAAAATTAAAATAATAAATGCTAGGAAAAACATTCACAAAAAATATACAGAATAATTTATACAAATACCACAATTTTTTCACCATCATACTCTGTTATGCCTACGATTTAATTCAGCAGAATTGGAAATTTTCTCGTCTCCTCTCTCTTTCATTGATGACACCAGTCACCACTACGATTTTTGCATGATTTATTGCATCTTGATAGTCATAACAGAACTTATATCTATTTTTTTCTTTAATTTTTTTTCCGCAATGACTTCAAGTTTGGCAATGAAACGTGCAATTTCTCTGAAATCTTGAGTTAGATGTAACATCTCGCAATTTGATATAACTAAGAAGAAGCTTATAATTGGAAATAGTCATTTTATTTGTTTTGAAAGAATTAAAAGCTGGAAATTTGTCAAGTTAGGAAAAGTGAGTTTTGGTCAACTTCAAATGACCATAACTCCTAGCTCAGGATGAGTTATGTGTTAATTCCATATATGGTTGGAAAGCTCTTGGAATGATCTTTCCAACGCCACCAAGTTTGCGCGATTTTGAGTTCGTATGAGAAAGTTATGCCCTTTGGAAGTTGGGATGTTGGATTAAGGAAATGTCCAATCCGGGATTTTTAAAGGGTATTTTAGTCTTTTCACTACCTTATTATTTTAGTCCGTAAGGGTCAAGATTGAACTTATTCAGTTTTAGAAAATCAGAATTTTCACGCTAGGGCTAAGGAGAAAGGAGAAGAGAAAAGAGGAAGAAGAAAAGGGTAATTTCATCAAGAACGTTGGTATTTTTGCTAAGGATCTTCTTTGATCAGGTATGTGAGGCTCTCATAACGTTGGGATCGTTCTCCCACGTGCCAAGCATATTTATTTCAGTTTGAATTCTTCCTAAAAGCATTTGAATATTGATGATCTTGATACCTATTCTTGAATTCATATATTGTTCTTGAATTTGACTGAGTTGGGAAGTTTCTGAGTTCGTTACGTCGCATTATAGGGTCGTTTCGAGTTAGGTTCTTTGGTACATTTGTTGGGTATTTGTATCTAAAAGTAATTTAAGAAAAAGAACCGAGTTTGGATGAATTGGGACTGGAAAACGAAGAAAAAAATTCGGTGGTCGCGCGTTGCGCGCCTGGTCCCAGATTTTGAAAATTTTTGTTTCGCGTCACGGAGCTGACACGAGGTGTTCTGCCTCAAAAGACATTTTCGGAACCAAAATTAATTATGCATCCGCGTCGCGGACTCACCTTTGTATTTTGATTTTCGATCTTTTCTCATGTCTAGCTATCTAAAATCATTCCTAAACAACATGAAATCTTCCCAGTCACAAATCTTAATCTTTGAATCCATAATTCAATTCAAAGATCAGTTAAGAGTCAAATCAAGACCAATTAAGGTCAAAGTCAAGAGAAGTCAAGAGTCAAGTTAAGATAAGTTCTTAAAGTTTATAAAAGTCTTTCACAAATGTTTTAACTTTGTTTTAAGACTTAAGTTTTAAGTTCAGTAAAGAGTAAAGTTGAAGTTCTTTTCTTCAAAGAAGTATATGGGGACTATGTATTCCCAAAGAGATTTTAAAATGTTTTCACATTTTAAATAAGAGCGGAAACTGAGATTTCCAAAGAGCCTTCGGTATAGTTTTCAGAAAAGAGTAATAGCTTTCTAAATGAAGCAAGCAGGGAAACTGAGATTGCCAAGATAGCCTTTGAGCTAAGTTTTTTAGCACTAATCTCAAATTACAGAAAGAAGTATGTTTTTAAAACATAAAGAGCTAGTATATTTTTGGGAGTAGTATTGAGCACCGATATGGAGAAGAGTTCAGATAACTCACAGCCTCCATAAACCATGTAGCCGCCATGGGTAGAAAAGGGTCATACTTTTTAGATGAACCTTTTTCACATTAGACCAGTGGATCCACTTAGTAGTTCAGGTCTTATAGCTTTGGCCGGGTATAGGATGCGCTGGCAGCGTGAGGTAGATCGTTGTATCATCACTATAGCTCTTATGTGATGGTTGTCGGTTAGAGAAACTCCCACAGAAGTTATTGTATTTTTATATATATTAGTTCGTTGTATTTTTACATATATCTTAGAGTTTTATGTATCTTTGCATACACACAGAGTTGACAACATATTTTTAAACAACTTTTCTTTATATTGCACTTGTCTTAAATTGCTTTATATTGAAATGAGTTCAGTTATGTTGAGTTGAGAAGAGCCAACGTAAGTGTTTCTTTCAGATTCTATTTCAAGCCTATGTTGTTTTAGCATTCCAACTCGCATACTCGTACGTTCAATGTACTGATGTCAGTTGGCCTGCATCGTCTTATGATGCAGACACAGGTAACTAGGATCGGCATTTCAGCGCACCGTTGATCCAATGAGCAGTTCAGAGTCAGTCGGTGAGACTCCTTGCATTCCAGAGGATATATTTTCATTGCTTTCTAGTTTAGTCCATTACGATGTTGTGGGATTTGTCCCAACATCCATCTCAATTGTTTTAAAGGCTTCATAGACACACAGCCAGTTAGTTATTTCAGTTGTCTTTACTTTTCATTTCTTATGTTAAAGACTTGAGTTTGCCTAAATAGCCAGTTGAATGTTCCTTTATGACATTCTAGTTTCTTCATAAATGTTTATGTGATGAGTTAAGTCTTCCGCTGAGTAAAGTAAGCCAGGCCAAGGGTTCGCTTGGGGCCAGTAATGGTCTTCGAGTGCCAGTCCCGCCCAGGGTGTAGGCTCTGGGCGTGAAAAACTTGGTATCAGAGCACAGAGTTCAAGAGTCCTAGGGAGTCTATGAAGCCGTGTTTGTAAAGTCATATTTATCGATGTGAAGTGCGCCACATCTATAATTAGGAGGCTGCAACATTTAGGAACTATCTCACTTCTTTCACACTCTTTTCGTGCGTTAGAGTTTATCTCTAAAATAGTTTCCCTCTAATTCGTGCTTACGTGTTTTATCAGATAACCATGCCTCCACGAAGAGCAGTCAGAGGTCGTCCAGTTGGAAGGAATGTTGAAGAGCAAGAGTTACCTAATGCACCTGAAGTGCAACCGCAAGGAGAGGTCTCTAATGCTGAGTTTAGAGAGGCTATAAAGATGCCTAGCCAAGTTGTGACCAATCAGGTTGGGCAGCAGAGAGGAGCTCGTCAAGAAGAGGCTGACACTTCAAGGATTCGTGAGTTCTTGAGAATGAATCCCCCAAGTTTCACTGGTTCGAGCACTGCAGAGGACCCAGAGAACTTCATTGAGGAATTGATAAAGGTGTTTCATGTGATGCATGTTGCTGATACTACAAGAATTGAGCTAGTTGTATATCAGATGAAGAATGTTACGAGGACTTAGTTTGATCAGTGAAAAGGGGGTAGAGCTGAGAATGCACCACCTGCGAGTTGGGCATATTTTGAAGAGGCTTTCTTGGGGTGTTTCTTTCCCTAGGAACTGAAAGAGGCCAAGGTACGTGAGTTCCTCACACTTAAGCAAAATTCTTTGAGTGTGCATGGGTATGGGTTGAAGTTCACCCACTTGTCTCGCCATGCTCCTGAAATGGTTGCGTACATGAGGGGTAAAATGAGTTTGTTTGTTACTGGTTTGGGTCGTCTATCAAGCAAAGAGGGCCGAGCAGCAATGCTTATTGGGGACATGGACATTTCGAGGTTAATGGTCTATGTGCAGCAAGTAGACGAAGAAAAGCTAAGGGACAGAGAGGAATTCAAGAACAAGAGGGCTAAGACAGGGAATGAGTGTGGGTAGCAGAAGATTAATGCCAATCGGTCATCCTTCCAACAGAAACAGAATGGACCTGCTCCTTTATCTTCTAGTGCACCTGCACCTAAGAACAAGGGTGAGTACTATGGTCAGAATTCCAGGGCTAAACCTGTTTATTCCCAGGGTAGTGTGGCGCAACGGGGTAGTAAGCCTCCTGCCTGCGCCAAGTATGGTAGGAACCACTCAGGTATTTGTCGTGAGGGCTCCACTGGTTGTTTCAAGTGTGGTCAGACTGGGCATTTCATGCGGGAGTGTCCAAAGAACAAGCAGGGAAATGGTAATGGGGGCAATAAAGCCCAGTCGTCTTTAGTTGCTCCACCAAACAGAGCTGCACCTAGAGGGGCTGCTTCCGGTACTGGTGGAGGAGCAAACCGCCTCTATGCGATCACTAATCGCCAAGAGCAAGAGGATTCACCAAATGTTGTCATTGGTATGATTCAAGTCTTTGACTTTACTATTTATGTTTTGCTAGACCCAGGAGCGAGTTTGTCTTTTGTAACTCCTTATGTTGCTATGAATTTTGATGTTATTCCTGAGCAACTTAGTGAACCATTCAGTGTTTCCACACCTGTTGGTGAGTCTATCGTGATTGTCCCATTTCCGTCAATCACAAGAGTACCATGGCTGATTTAATTGAGTTAGACATGGTAGACTTTGATGTCATTTTTGGTATGGACTGGCTTCATGCCTGTTATGCCTCAGTTGATTATAGAACTCGAGTAGTCAAGTTTTAGTTTCCAAATGAGCCAGTCTTAGAGTGGAAAATCAGTTCAGCAGTGCCTAAAGGTCGTTTCATTTCGAACCTTAAGGCAATGAAGTTAGTTTCTAAGGGGTATGTCTATCACTTAGTCCGAGTTAATGACTCAAGTGTTGAGGTACCTCCTATTCAGTCAGTTCCAGTAGTAAAAGAATTACCAGAAGTCTTTCCTAATAATCTTCCCGAAGTCCCCCCTGAGAGAGAGATAGACTTTGGTATATATCTTCTTCCAGGTACTCATCCTATATCTATTCCGCCATACAAAATGGCTCCAGCAGAGTTCAAAGAGCTGAAAGAGCAGTTAAATGAGAAAGAAGGATGGTTTCCTTAGGATGTGTATAGATTACCATCAGTTGAACAAGGTTACCATCAAGGATAAGTATCCTCTTCCAAGAATTGATGATCTTTTCGATCAGCTTCAGGGTGCTTCCTGTTTCTCAAAAATTGACCTCAGATTAGGCTATCATCAATTAAGAGTAAGGGAATGTGATATTCCAAAGACAGCTTTCAGAACCAGATATGGTCATTATGAGTTTTTGGTCATGTCCTTTGGGTTGACTAATGCACCAGCAACGTTCATGGATTAAGAATAGAGTCTTCAAACCTTATTTAGATATGTTTGTTATCGTCTTCATTGATGACATATTAATCTATTCAAGGAATGAAGAAGATCATGCTAGCCATCTCAAAAAAGTTCTTCAGACTTTGAAAGATAAGGAATTATATGCTAAATTCTCTAAGTGAATTTTGGCTTGAGTTTGTGGCATTCTTAGGCCATATTGTGTCTGGAGAGGGAATTAAAGTCGATACTTAGAAAATTGAGGCAATGCGGAATTGGCCTAGACCCACATCTCCAACTGATATTAGGAGTTTCTTGGGTTTAGTTGTCTATTATAGAAGGTTTGTAGAGGGGTTCTCGTATATTTCGTCTCCTTTGACGAAGTTAACTCAGAAGACTGTTAAATTTCAATGGTCTGAAGCTTGTGAGAAAAGCTTTCAGGAATTGAAGAAGAGGTTGACTACTGCCCCAGTTTTGACCTTACCGGAAGGTACTCAAGGTTCTGTGGTGTATTGTGATGCATCTAGAGTTGGCTTGGGGCGTGAAAAAGGGTTTAGTTTTTTTTCTTCCATTCATTCTTATTTATTTACTATACTTTATTAATTCAAATTGACTCCTTTTCATCGTAGTTAATTCTTAATTTTTTTAACTTTCACTAATTATTGACAAATATTATTAACAATATATTTAAATAGTAGTTTTTAAAAAATATAAGTTTTAAAAATGATGAATATTATTACTAGAGTTCTTTCAATTTAAAGGTTCTTTCGATCTTCACCGACATTCTTGCTAAGTAAGATGACTAGGTTGAAACTACAGTTTTATTCTCTCTACTATATATCTGCAACAGCACATAAAGTCAATGGAATATGAATATATTCAGTTAACACTATAAGATGATTTATACAAGCACAAATTTTAATGTGAAAAAAATTCTTTTTTCCTCAAAGTTTAAGTGAATAAGGCCTTTAATTCCTAAAAAAAAAATTGAATTGTTTAGTTATCTCTAATCACAGAATATCTAAAAGAAAATATTACTAACATGCATGTTTGATCAATTTGTTTATAAAAATCGAAAAGGATAATAACCCAAATTGTAACCCAAAATTAATACAACCGACCCGTTTATCTAACTTGAACGATGTAGCACCCAGAACCTCCAAATCCTAGATCCGTCTATGTGTATACCTCTAGTAATTCTCTACGATGGAGATTGTACATCCATGATTTGAATATGTATCGTGATTTTATTGAAACAATTCAAGATTATGATTGAAAATATGAACTAATGCGATAAAACTGAAGAAAAAAAATACAAATACAAAAAGAAACTGATAGAAATTACAAAAAAATAACTGATGGACTTACCTTGATTGGGTATATACACAATTAGGAGAGAGAATCTGAAATTTTCGAATTTCAAATTTTGATTTTGTTGAGAGATTTTAGGGGATAGATTAGTGCGTGTCATGAGAGAGTGTGTGTTTATTTGTATACAAGGAGAAGGAGAAGATTTACACGTTTGTAATACAAATTTTAAAATGTGGGACCCCATTTATAACCACTTTTCTTTAATTATAACCATTATTTATAATTAAATTAAACATTAGTTATGGAGCATAATTAACTACTATATATTAGCCTAGTTATGTGATTTCCCTTTTTTAGGGGAACTTCCGCATATAATAGCCTAATTATGCTTCATAGCTATAGTTTGCTAGTTACGATTCACAGTTACATGTTATATGTAGGAGAGTGGCAAGCGAGACTAGGAGAGGGAGGAGAGAGGCGAACGAGAGAGGGCAGAGAGTGGGAGAGAGGTGAATTATATATGTATATCAGTTATATAATTGTATATTATACATATGTATATGTATACCTGGCGAGCGAGATTGGGAGAGGGAGGAGAGATGCGAGTGAGACAGGGTTATAATTTGTATAATTCGCATCTCGTTTGTATAATTTGCAGGTACATTTGTATAATTCGCATGTTTTTGTATAATTGAGTAATATAAAGTTTGGAATTATACAAATATGATAAAACTCGAAATAGCAAATTGATACAAACATAAACATATGAACTTTAAAGATTTATACAAAATATATTATACAAATTACATTATATAAATTATATTATACAAATCCGAACACTACACGTTTATATAAACTTTAAGAAAGTTATACACAAAAAGATTGAATGTATATGGTGACAAAATTGAAAAACCAAAGGAAATCATCGTCATATACAAATATAAATCAAACGAAGAATTGTTAGTTGTGAATTATACCAATGTGGTGAATTATACAAGCGTGACTAATTATACAAACTCGAAGTCAGCCCACGTAATTAATGGTTAATGTTAGTCGTGAGTGATAATTATAGCAAACTATAACTATGATGACTAATTAAGTAGTATAAGTTTGCTTAACTCCGTATTTTTTCCTTTTATAAATAGCTATGTAATGTATATATAATATTGTAAAAATAGTATATAACAATGTAAATATAATGTATAACTATGTATTATAAATGTATATACATTCATAAACACTAATATTGCACTGCTCAAGTCATCTTCTATTCTATTGGAGTACCTTATATTCTGCCTATTTAACTTATCAATATTATCATCATCATTATTGTTGTTGTTTACAAGGATCTCCTTATATTCTCCCTCTTCAACTTATCAATATTATTATCATTATTATTGTTGTCATCATCATTATTGTTGTTGTTTACAAGGATCACCTTATATACTCCCTCTTCAACTTATCAATATTATTATCATTATTATTGTTGTTTACAAGCATATCGATTATTATTAAGGGGTGTCAATGATTGTAGTAAAAAAATATAATTATGATGCTAGTAGGACTAGAACACACAACCTCAAGAAATTATCGCAACACGTTAACTATTAAACTAAACCTATAACTTGTGTTGAGAGGTGTCAATACTTGTGTGTGTGTGTGTAT
>JAJOOH010005709.1:0-17262 GCA_029582605.1 Solanum gracilifrons
AAGGAAATGATGGCAAAATTAAAAGACAAGGAAGAAAACATTATGACAAAGAGTTAAATTGTAAATTTATAAACTTGCTTACTTTCATAAATCAACAATATGACAAGATTTAATTCTAGATCTAGAAAATAAATAACCATGTGAAGGGGATAATGGTAAAGGGGGTGGACGGTGGTGGTTGCTCAAAAGAAGAGAAAGAAATGTATGTGATGATGATGATAATAACAAATCTGAAAATATAAGATGAAAATAATGATAAATTAAAGGAACAAAAAACAAATGAGGAAGAACAAGGAAGGTTTATATTGCTACCATGGCGGATGCCACAATAAAGAAGAAAGATTATTTTATTTTTTTAAAAATGTTAAATTTAGTGCTTTCACTCGCTTCTGGTTAGTGAATTACACCCAAAATGCCACATAAGCAAAAAGTGCTCAAGTGGTATCAATTCAAAGTAGTAGAGGTGTTCAAAAGGTACCAAATTTAATTGAGGTGTCTAAGCGAAATATGCAGACAACTTTAAGGTGTCGTAGATGACTTAAGCCTATATATATATATGATTATGTCTAATGTAACAACATGCAAATAACTCATTCAATATTAAAAATCAAAACATCCTTACACCACTAATAAGATATTTAAGTATTGAAAAAGAATTCCTCCCCATTTTATTTGCATACATAAAAATAAATTACAAAAATAATTAGCATATTATATATTATATAAATAATACAAATTTCAAACTGGTCAACTTATAATTACGATTATACTCATTGTAAATGAAATTTTTTATTTGTCGAAAAATTAAAACTATTTCTTTTATGTTTTCTTCTCACCACGTAATTTTGAAATGACTATTTATATCTTTTTACTTATTTTCTACAAAGAACAATAAAAGAAAAAAATCATTACTCTCGATTTTGGATATTTTACAAGACGGATAATGATAACTTAACTATAATCTTAAGTCATATTTCTCTTTCAACAAATACCTCCTAAAATGTTTAAATGGTGTTTATTTGATGTTTTTATTCTAAAAAACATTAATAAATCAGTAAAAAATAAATTGAGGTTCTATTCACTTGAACATCTCATATTTCATCAAGATAATCCAAAATAATTACATTATTCCGCAATAAATATTTTTATAAAATAAATATAGTATTTAATAAAAAAATCTTATATTAATATAATATAGACAATAAGTTATTTAACCACATGGAGCTACATATACATATGTATATACATGTTAACTCAGAGACATGTTCATCTTTCTAAAGTAATTAAAATGAAATTAATGTCTAAACACGATTTTATTTTTCAATCAGTGAGTGCATCAACCTTGACTACTTGGTTAATCAAGTCAACACGCCACTTTACTAGTGCGAATAAATATAATCTGCCATTTGTCTTTTGCTCTTAAATTTAATCATTTTTCTCGTAATTACCGCTTTATTTTTATTTTCCTCTTTCTCTCCAACGAAACTTTCTTCTTTTTCGGAAAAGCTTCACTGATATCTCGTGACAATTTGGAAATGGCGACTTCCGCCTTCAAATCTACTTCACGTAGAGGAACCGCCAACTCCAATTCAAATTCTTCATCTTCCAAAGCTCCTCCGTTTGTTCGAAAACGATCCTTGAGTGTAAGCGCAATTTCCAGAACTTCGTCAAAATTCGACATTGATTCAGAATTCTCCAATAAATGCGATAATCCTCTCTTCTGCACCGAGAATGACAAAGGCAAACTCAAGGAAAAGGATAATTCTGGTGTTACGAGGAGAAGTTCAGTTAGTGATGTTGTGGAAGAGAGGGGACGGACGGTTACCAGAGACTCCGGTGTTAAAACTGGGATTGGGCGGAGTGTTTCAAGAGTTCGAGGTCGTTCTGTGTCCAGAGGACACTACGGATCTGCTTATGAGGTTTGCAATTTATGATTTAGAGTATTAGATTGTGGAAATTTTGACTTTTTCTTTATATCATTTGTTCTATTTTTGTACGGAATGGTATTTTGTCTTTGCAACTAGTAGGTGAATCTGAAATGTTATGTCTAAATTGGAACTTGGAAGTATAGTATATGTTAACACTTGACATGTGGTTGCTTGTCATAACTTAAACTGGTCGTTGTAACTTGTATGATTTACTGCTGATTGAAATAGGCAGAGAAAATAGATGAAGGAAGTATTTGACCAAATAGTCCTCCACCTTGGCATATGTAGTAGTATGGTTGATGCAATGCCCTGGTGCTCAAAAGTAATAGCATCATTTTCAGTAAAAGTAGCCAACTGGCAAGGACTTGGTGAACTGTTATTACTATTGGATGTGATTGGGTAGTTTCTATATAGATGCTAGTCATTCTGCTTCACAAACGGATATGAATAATATCCATTATCGTTGAGTTGACTTTGAAACGGGTATTATATATGATGTATATGTATTACAGAAACCAAACATGTATTTTGGAGTTGTCTCCTATATATCTGCGACCTCTGCTAGATTTAAACTTGCTTTTTTCTCATTGTTTTAGTGTGTCAGAATCGTATTCAGGTTGGACCCCTTTTACGTGCTACATTCTTACTTAAATTTAATATGATGGTAGAGTGAAAAGGAGCTGCAATCAAACACCGTCCAGAGAGTTTCATCGAAAAAGGTAGCTAACAGTTCCAAAAATACCAATATCGTTAGAAATGATACTGATAAAATCAGCCAAGCCAAGAGCTCACAAGGAGCAATGAGGCGTGGTCAAGTCACTGAATATTCTGAAGATGATTCTGCTGTGAGTATAATTTGTGTGGTAGCACAATAGCTATTTTCAATTGTTTTAGGCTGCAGTTGTGATCTCAGATATTGTTTTCTTTTCCAGAGTAGTCTGCATATTCCAAATTGGGAAGATGGAGTTTCAACATGTTCTTTGTCCGAAGCCGAAGAGAAGACCATAAGAGCTGTTTGTGAGCAAATGAAGGTGAGCATATTGTATTGCTGTCTACCTAACTATGTAATTATCACCTCTCTTCCTCAACACTGTTTAGAGAGTATGTTTGTAGCGTACGTCAATAGAACTTTTTAGAGAGTAGTGCTGTCTCCATCAGTTGGAAGCGAGACAACTGGAAGTGGATTTTCACATTTCTTTTCATTTTACATTGATTATTGGTTAAAAGCAAACAAATATTTCTTTAAAGACAGGAAGTTCCGAAACCTAATTCAAGCAGCACTCCTTTACTGCTTATGCTGTATATTGATTATACACCTATATGATCGGGAAAAACAAAAAGCATGATAGCTGAATAGTTTTTTTGTGGTTCTAGTTCATTTTTGCTCAAGAATATTCAATAGTTCCATTTTCACTTGTAGTGGATGAACTATATATATATATATCTACCAAATGAAAAGTAAAAATCATTCTCTACTAAAATGTATTGACGTTTGACTTAGGTGGAAACAAACTTTTAATGTGATATAATTGGGGGACAAGGATGGGAACTTCAGAAACCAGGGCATAATCTTGTCAAAGACTGAATAGTTAAGGAACAAAAAGCTTGATTTCCTCATTTCTGTAGAAACTCTATGTAACATGGTTTTGTATCTTTATTATATTTCAGTCAGTTCAAAGTGACCAGTGGGGTGCTGATACTGCTACTAGCGGAATATATGAGACTGTTCGCTCCGAAGTGAGGCGTGCTATTTCCGATATTCAGTCTGACCTTGAAGATGTAAGTTCCAATGGTATCATGGATACAAGAATAACTACCTCTCAAGGAAATGTCCTGGTATCTGATGGTATTCAAACTGGCTAGTGTCGGCACTAGTAATTTTAGCTTGTCCTACTTGAGGATTTTTGATTAACATTTTTCAAATACTTTTCTTTTTTTGGTAAGTGCCGTTTTACAAATCTGATTCTGCAAGGATGTCCGTCTTATTTTTGTGAAGATCTTCAAGTTATTACTTTGATTATGCATGTTGCTTTTTGATCCAGTTTGGTCATTAATATGAATATGTGTGTGGCTATTTAATCCATGCGTCTTTTTAATTCATTTTGGTAATTGATACAAATATGCATGTGTCTTTTGATAACTAGAGATAATGGAAATCAAAAGACTTGTGGAAGGTGAAAGCTTTTGTCTGCAGAAGAATGTCTTATATTCAATGTCCACGTTGGTCATGGAAAAGTTCTGATTAATGTATCTTCAATTTTTTTTTTCTGGGATAAAGATTAATCTATTTTCAACTTAAAGCATGTACTGTTGACATGCATGCCTTTTACTTAAAAAGTTGTCTCTCTTACATTTTTCCTTATTTTGCGTTTATTTTAGGCTATCCGAAGGAACAATGTTAATGCTATTACAACTGCTAATGTTGCTGATATCCCACCTAACTTGGTCAACCCTGAGGCTGTTGAATTAGTGTCAGATGTTCGAAGGGAATATGCCAGAAAACTTGATGAGGTGATTCTTTCATTGACGATTGGTAGAGGGATAATTCTTTTGGCCATTCTTATATAGAGGGTTTCTGTATCTATTGTTAAATGTGAAGATGCACCAGTTTTGTGTTGTTTGGCTCAATTTTTGCTACTTTTCCGGTTGGCAATAGGGATAAAACTAAAGAATATTTCCTTTGTCAACAAAAATAAAAATAAAATAAAGAATATCACAATCTCGCAGTTCCTAATGCGAAGAAGCTTGAATGCATACTAAGAAGGACTCCGTTTTCTTGGGGTTCTTTAGAGGTCTGTCATGGGGAGTACTCTTGTATATTAGGCTTCTGCATGTGGAATGTCTCAAAGTTATGACTGTAATCATGTTTTTCTCTTTCTATCTCCTTGTCATTCATTGCTGAAGTTTGCTGTTACATAAAATTTGCAGTCTGAAGAGAGGGCTCGAAAACTTCGATCAGATCTTGCTGTTGAAGAGCATCGAGGCCAGGAGATAAGCAGGATTCTCAAGGAGATACTGTCTGATCCAAAGCCCTTACCTCCTCAGAGATCTCGTGCAGGAAGAAAAGTAGGTTTTCTTAGTCTTTTCCTTCTCTATCTCCAACTTACATAGAAAATAGGAAATAGAAGTGCAAAATTTAAGCTATACCTGTGTCCTGTTGATGTAGCATATTAAGTAGGTAGACTTGTTTATTTAGCTGCTGTTTTAGTTACCAGGGAATCCTGGATTCTATGAGAGCAATGACAGTGTGTATGCAGTAGCATATGTAGAAATAGGTGCAGCAGGGTTCTCGTTTTCCTCCTCTACCTTGAGAGGGAGTTGCTGGCCTTTTCGTCTTCTCGTCTTGCTTACCCTAGACAGTTGCCACTTCTTACAAGAATATCCTTGTTCATTCCTTACATTTTTCTGGCTCCTGGCTGAAATGGAGTAGTGCTACAGGACTGCTATGCGACAAGAAATCATATACCAAAGTGAAATGCAAGTTTTATAAAATTGTGAGACCCGTATGGGTCTATGTTAGCCAGAAGGTTGAACTTATCCACAAGAGGTGTTGTAGAAATGTGGAATTTAAGATGGATATGCAGTTTTACAAAATTAGACTAGATTAGCAGTGATCGCATCCACCAGAAGGTGGAAGTATTACACATACTAGATAAAATGAGATAAAGTTGCTTGGGCATGCCCTTTTGTTACTTTCTTTCATCTTTCCTGTCATTCAACTTCAGCAATTACTTAATGCATCTTGACCTCATGGCATAGACATCTAAACAATTTAGAATGAGTCTTCTGTCCCTTGATTTTTTGACCTCTTGCTTACACTCTTTGGCCTTATATTTCACTGCAGAGAAGTAATGAGAGGAAAAAAATGACAAAACGTCTTACTGAAGAAGCACTGACATATTTTGATGAGTGTGTATCCATATCAACTTTTGATAGCTCTGACTTCTCAGCACCAGAATACCCATCTCATAGCTCTGTTGGAGCTACTACTACAACTGGTGTAGCTGTTCCTGTCCTACTAGGGAGTCCAAGTGCTATGTCAACGTCTTTCCCGGTAAGTTACTCCAACTACAAACGGGTTCCTCTCATTGAAAGGGTGATGTCTGTGAGAATGTAGGTTCCCTGGGTATCAATCGGCACATATGTACTTCACTGTTCATTTTGACTGCTAAAGTCATCTTAATAACTTATATAATTACCCAAGTAGTGTAGACTGCAATTCAAAGACTCGAAGTTACACCTGTGTCTTTCAGTAGATACCCTATCATTGCTGATTATAAGGCTCTATCTGCAGCTGATGGAAGTCGAGTTGACGTCATTTAGGTTACTGTGTTTTGCGTTACTATACGTCCCTCTGTTTGAATTGATGATGTGGTGTGGTTTGACTGGGCACCAAGTTTAGGAAGGAAAGACTTTGGAACTTATGGTCTTAAACATGCCATGATATTTCTGTGGCTATAATGGAAAATCATTAAGGGTAAAATTGGAAGTTTTTAGATAAATAGTTTCCAAATATAGAAAGGTATTATTCTTTTTGGAGAGTAGTAAGGAAATAGTGCCATATAAAATGCTAGGGAGGTAGTATTGTTTAGTGTACCTGCAAATCTGCAGACTTGCCTTGCATTCTTGAGTCATGATCAATAGATTGGATTGGTAGACAACAAGGTTGAAAAGAGAACAGAGGGTGTATGTTATAGTTTTGTTTTGTTGAAGAAGAGACTCTAAACAGGCACATCAGTTTATGCCGTAAGTGAGATGAGAGATTGTTAATGCCGAAAGTGTTTAGTCAAATTAATGTTGACCAACTTGAAGTTGAATAAAAATGAAATAGAAAGACAGGTGAATATAATTTTTACTGGCAATATTGATATGGGATCCACAGTATGATTTACGCGAGAATAGTTCTTTATTACGACTAAAAAAAGGAGGAACATTTAAGGCATGATAGTATTGTACTCTACTGTTTGTACCATTGGGAGATTGACTGATGCCTATTTTGCTTCATCTTGGAGATCCAAAATTTTTCTTCTCAAATTTATAAACCCCTCATGGGTTTTGGTCTAGAGGTATGAGTATGACGTGTGATGTATGGGTTAGGTCACGAGTTCGAAATCTTCCATGTAAGTAAAGTTGATATAAATGTGGAGAAGGGTAAAGGGGTGGATCCTTGTTCCACTGAGTTGCAAATCATTGGTCATTAGTTCTCGGGGATTTCTCGGTTGTCCAAAAAGAATTTTGTTAACACCTCATAAATCCAAATCAAGAACATCTCTTCTCACTTAAAACTTCAATCAATAGGGATTGAGATCACATAGGAACTGGACAATCACTTTTTTTTTTGATGAAGTAAGTAGCTCATATACTATTGCTTTGCAAATTCAGTTTTATAAGTCTTCCTAGATTATATCCTGCCCTTGTGTAGATGGAGATACAACTTCCCTTGCAACTGTCCCTTTTTGTTCCTTTTCAGTGAATTTATTTTTAACTCGCGTAGGTTGCAGATATGATGAGCTTGTGAGATATTTAATATGAGATTTGATATGCCACCTCCATAAGCCTTCTTTGTAAAGCATGAATGTTGATGCATATACAATGAATAAAACACAGCTAGCCTCTGGCAGCAAGCTCTAGCATTCTCTGGTCTAAAGTCCCATTTCACTTGTTTATTCATCACCTTGGGCAAGCAGACAAAGCAACTTCATGAAAATACACATGGTCATGAACCTATGAATAGAATACTCTTTTCCCCCCCCCCTTCCCTACCCTTCCTTAGTCATAGACTCATAGTCACACAATAGGAAATAACATCTTAAAATACAGTGAAGAATCGTGATGGTTGATTACAATTTAGTCTTACATAAAGTTGATTTCTTCTAACAGATAATAGCTGGCCGCATTCAGCACACAGATAGTCATGAAGATTCAAGTTTAACCGCTAACAGCTGCAACAATGAACCTCTACTGTATCAAGTCTCGCAAAGAGGCAGTGATCCAGGACAACAATCTCAGTTCTCTTTTGGTCAGAAGTCACCAGAAAGCAATCAGGCTCATGATGACTTAAGGAGTTACATTAAGCATTTTGAGAAAGATACAAATAAAGATGTGTTCAACTCGGATAGTACCACATCCTTTTATGATGCAAATGAGTACAAATTGCAAGGTCATACAGAAAGCTTACTATTTGGCAGGGTAGCCTTCAGAAACAGGATAAATTCTGGAGGTTTGCACCTGTGCAATGGAGGTTTTCCAATTACCTGTTTTCCATTTGGTTTTACTTGAGAACTATGCGGCCTTTAACAAGGTTCTCACTTTTTGTCAAAAATGTATTCAACTTTTTGAAGATTTAGAAGTAACTGTAGAAAATCAGAGAAAGAAAGAAGAAATGGAAGATCGTAGATAGCTAATTGTACACTTTTTAACAACCTGCAGTTTCTGGTTGTAAATAGGTTCATTTGGAGCTTATATATCAACTTTAATATATATTCTTTTATCTGTAGGTATTACTTTGGAATTTACTGATAAAAGAACTATTTCTATGGACTACTTTTTCTTGTGGCTAGAGACTTTGAGCTCGAGTATTGTGTATCATTATTTTTACTATTTATCTTGACAATGGGTTGTTCTTTTAACATTTAGTATGCACAAAAGATACAAGTAAATTTTCTCTGTCCTTGAACTTAAAAAGGCAAATAAAACACACAACTCACAAGCAAACAAGACGTGCCTAAAAATGCCTACCACCCCTAAAACAAGATCCTGTTATTACCCAACCAAAGCGCGTTGTTAACAATTCATCGATTAGTGTCCAATCCAAATAGGCCAAGTATTAAACAAAAGAGTACATAATTAAATTAACCAAAACAGTAGCCAACCAAACTAGATCAAATTGTCAAATAGTAGTAATTTGGATGTGATGTTGACTTCAACAGACAAACTTCTCAATTGTTATTTCATAACCACTAATTGCCTCCAAGACAAGATAATGGTGCACATTGACTTTAAAATCTTTTGAAGCAATGGTGAACTCTAGAACATGGGTCAATACGCATCCATTATTTATTCCATTTAAGGTCTTTTTATCAGTCTTATCACTATACCTGATGGAGAATAATTCAATTTTCATAGTGATCATTATTAGTAGCTTCTTGTCAAGTACTATATGTTTATGTCCATACAGAAAGACAATGGTGGAAAACAAAAGATGCTAGCTTTTTATTCCTTCAAGTTGTGGGGTAACAAAAGCACTTAAAAATTAAAAAATGAGGCATGGGACACTCTCACAACATCCAAAACCAATGTATATCATCAATTGGATACACCAAAAAGGAGGTATTGCATGTTCCAGATTCTCTTTGGCACCAATATCTATCTATCTATCACCTTCCCACTTTGTACAAATCAAAATCAACTTTAAAATATCAACCTTGAGAACCAGATAACTAAATTATATCAATCAAAATCCTAGAACCTTCCGTGTTAAAATGGGATAGGCCTAATCCTAACACCAAACTGTGTTTTTAAATTTTGTATAGTGGGGGGGGTCACTTTACAGTGTAATTACAAATCTTTTGCCTATAAAAAGGATACAACTCACAAGTAAAACCAAGTCTCAATAACAACATAACATTATTTTCCCAAGGCTTATTCACTTTTCAGTAGTGTTTGGAAAAGAAATGGTAATAGAATATTTACTTTTATATCTTATTATTATAGTCAATGGAGATTCAGTATTCTTCTTTTTTTATATAATCTCGGAATAACTTGTTTCCAATATGCGTTTTACTACAGATGAGTTGGACAGTTGCAGATGCTGTTAACTACAAGGGTCTCCCTGCTGATAGAACTAAAACTGGTGGTTGGATGCCTGCTGCTCTTGTTCTCGGTTAGTATTAATTCCTTCTTCCATATTTTCAACTCTAGTAGTAGTACTCTTTGAGGCTAACAGTTGAAGAGAAAAACGTACCAAGTGAAATTCCACAAGTAGGGTCTGGGGAGAGTAGATTGTACGCAGTCCTTACCACTACCTCGTGGAGGTAGATAGGATGTTTATAAAAGACCACCGTCGGCTCAAGTGCAACAATTCCACGTATAAAACCGAAGAAAACATAACAGATAATAAGAGAATTAGCGCCAAACCTATAAGAAAAGAATATGAACAACAAGTGTAGTAGCCAAAAGGCGATATATCAAAAGCTAGAACTACAAGAATACAAATATAGTATAACAACATATACAAAACTCCACTACCTACTAATCTTCTACCACTAATACGCGAACTCCAGATGTCCTCAATAATCTGAAGTTGTGCGCCATTACATTCGCCATGCACAAAAATAGAAT
Source organism: Solanum gracilifrons (assembly GCA_029582605.1). Taxonomy (NCBI): domain Eukaryota; kingdom Viridiplantae; phylum Streptophyta; class Magnoliopsida; order Solanales; family Solanaceae; genus Solanum; species Solanum gracilifrons. Next base: position 10,269 of record JAJOOH010005709.1, read on the forward strand.
GAAAAATTAGGTTAGTCATAAGGAGGATGAAAAACAAGCCTGGTTCGTTCATACAAATGCCATGAGATGAAGTTCCACCAGAATCAGTATATCAACTTTTCCCCTCACTTAGGAATGGGAATATAATCATATATTATACTACTACCATATTCCTATATTTTGTGGGTTTCAAATTATGTTATATACTCAATTATAGTATAACGATTTTTAATCTCCTGGATTATTTAATTACAGCCTGATAGCTATTCCCTCCATCTCAAAATTAATAAGTGTCACTTTAGCAAAAACAAAATTATCCCAATGTCACTTTAGGTATTCAATACAAAAATTAGTACTCGGTATGCTTTTCCAACTATACCTTTATACTTCATCTACTTTATAGTGTTCAATTTTCAAGATACATTTATTAAATAAGGATAATTTCATAAACTATACATTATATTCACTAATTTCTTTATGACAATTACTTTTGTTAAAATGACATTTATTTTGAGACGAATGAGTAAAATTCTAAAACATCAAATATTTTGTTGGACCACCTTTTGAAATGCCTTTTGTCATGTCATTTTCTGCTTGACATATCATAAAAGTAGGGAGATATTCCTTTCTCTTTTTCACTTGCATTTTTCACACCTTTTTTTTTTTTTTGACTCTTTAGTGTTTTCTAGAACCCGAAAAATAAATGAAAAAATATTTGAAATATATCTGAACTTTAACCGAAATTGCTGTTACAATATTGAACTTTGGAAAGGACCTTTTATCCCTCTGCACTATTTAATAGTGTATTTTAAAGGTATATATGTGCTTACGTGGACAACATAAATATTGCATCATTATAAATAGTAATGTGTCCACGTGGGCACATATAATAACTGTAAAATACATTATTAAATAGTGCAGGGATAAAAGGTCCTCCATAAAATTTGATAGCGAAATTTCTAAAAAAAAAAAGGTCAAACTTAAATAAGAAAAGAGGACAGGAACTTTTATTTGGTTCAATTTGCAAATCGCGATGCATAATCGAGATACTTAATTACTGAATTTGACAGGAATTGAAATAAATGAAAGGCTTTCAACAATGGGAATAGCAGTAAATCTTGTTACATACTTGGGTGGTACAATGCATTTACCAAGTGCAGCATCAGCCAATATAGTTACAGATTTCATGGGCACAGCTTTTCTCCTCTCATTACTTGGAGGTTTTCTTGCTGATTCTTTCCTTGGCAGATACAAAACCATTGCAATCTTTGCTCTTATACAAGCACTGGTAAATTAACTAAACAAATATTGATCGATCGTCTACTTTTAATTGTGTTAAAAATAATAGTATATTTTAAATTTGATTCAGGGAACTGGCATGTTAACTGTGACAACAGGGTTGCCACAGTTAAGGCCACCTACTTGTCATCCTCATGACAAGTACTGTGAACCGGCAAATGGATTTCAGATGGGAATACTATACTTGGCTTTATATCTAATAGCATTAGGCACTGGTGGATTAAAATCTAGTGTGTCTGGATTTGGGACAGATCAATTTGATGAGAAAGACGAAAAGGAAAAATCACAAATGGCGTATTTTTTCAATAGGTTCTTCATATTTATAAGTATTGGAGCATTGACAGCAGTTACAGTGCTTGTTTATGTTCAGGATGAAGTTGGAAGAAGCTGGGCTTATGGTATTTGTTGTATATCTATGGTGATTGCAATTATAATCTTCTTCGCGGGTACTAAGAGGTATCGGTACAAGAGAAGTTCAGGAAGTCCTATAGTTCAAATATTTCAAGTTATTTTGGCTGCTACAAGGAAAAGGAAGATGGATGTTCCGTATGATGTTGGTATGCTATACGAGACGAATCCAGAGGGTTCAAGGATTCAACACACTGATCAATTTCGGTGTTTGGACAAGGCTGCTATTGTAGCACAAGGTGATTTTGATTTGAATCCAAATCCATGGAAGTTGTGCACGGTTACTCGAGTGGAGGAAGTTAAAATGATGGCTAGGTTGATCCCAATTTGGGCTACAACTATACTTTTCTGGACAAATTATGCACAAATGATCACATTTTCAGTTGAACAAGCTGCTACTATGGAACGTAACGTTGGCAAATTCAAAATCCCAGCAGGCTCTCTTACCGCCTTTTTTGTCTCTGCTATCTTAATCACTTTGATTATTTATGACAGATTCATCATGCCACTATGGCAGAAGTTGAAAGGAAAACCAGGTATATATATATATATATATATATACACATTCAAACACAACATTTAACACGTTTGAATAACTTGCGAGTTAATTAATTACTACTACTTGTTTTGGTTTTTGGTCATGCAGGTTTTACTAGCCTTCAAAAAATAGCTATAGGACTTGTGTTGTCTACAATGGGAATGGGAATAGCTGCTCTAGTTGAGATGAAAAGGTTATCAGTAGCAAAGTCTACGGGGCGTAACATATCAACATTGCCTATTAGTGTGTTCTACTTGATCCCTCAATTCTTTCTAGTTGGAGCAGGGGAGGGATTCATATACACGGGGCAACTCGATTTCTTCATAACACAATCACCAAAAGGGATGAAAACTATGAGCACTGGTCTTTTCTTGACAACACTTGCTCTTGGTTTCTTTGTTAGTAGTTTTTTAGTTTCTATTATCAAGAAGGTCACAGGAAGCAATGGTGGTCATGATTGGCTTGCTGATAACATAAATTATGGAAGGCTTGATTGTTTCTATGGACTTCTTGCTATATTGGGAGTCATAAACTTTGTGCTTTATCTAATTTGTGCTACATGGTTCAAGCCAAGGAAAGCTAAATCTGCTATAAACATGGAGACTATCAACAATGGAAATGTGGTTGAGGACAAGTGCTAGGATTTAGTTTATAAATGTTCTCAATTTATTGCCTTTGGTGTTGATTGTATGATTTCACTTTCCTTTGGTATGGTACTTTACTTTTGATAAACCATCTATTTCATGTCTCCCTGTCTTTGTAATGCTTTGAATGCAGAAATAATATCTCAGATGGTCGCTCAACTAATAGTTTTTTTGACTCAAAAAGTTGCTCAACTAATGGTTATCAACTCAGAAAGTCACTCAACTTTCTTTTATGACATCAAAGTCACTTAACTATCAATATTATACTTACAAGGTCACCTAATCTATTTAAATTGATTTTTTTTAATTAAAAAATTATTGAGATGAAATTTTTATTTAAAACCGAAATGGTAAAATTCTCCTAAATATCTAGTGGGATTTAGTGTCTGAAAAGTTAAATCAATCAATCTAAAGACCAAGATTCTCTTGAGAAAAGGTGGAGAGCTTTCAACTTTATCCTCTCAAATAAGATGAAAAGAACACCACAAATTATAGCAAACTATTTAAAGTATAGTACTAGGTTTGATAATTAGGTAAATAACAATAGACATTCCATTGCTATCCCTTCCAAACAATTTCTTGTTGCCAATTTTGGGTGTGCAAAGTACTCTAATCATTAATTAAAACACTCTTTAATTATTAGGACATGTCGAATGATTTTTCCATCGTAGAATATAAACCATTTTCCATATTTTATCTGACACTTTTTCCATATTCCCGATGAGTAGAATGACCAATCAAGGCATGTAAAAATCCTCCATTCCGAATTTTGTCACTACACTCTCAATAAAAAACGAGGTATGACTAATTAGAGAACATGATATGGACAAACACAACTTATTTATTGATACGACTTTCTACTTTTAATACGTCATCCTTCTACGTACGTACTGACATATTGTACACCAATTATAAGAAAACTTCTATTTGTTGCTATATTTTTTTACTTTTAATACGTCATCCTTCTCCGTACTATATGTCAATCATAAGACCACTTCTATTTGTTAATATGTTTTTTGATTAAAACAAGTATGGACATTGATTTTGTTAGTTACTTTGACTTGTTGGATGATTTAAAGAAACAATGTAAATTTGATATTTTAGAGGGGGACAATTTTTTTTATTGACAGGACTATCAATGATTATGATGGATTAGTAGAATGTTGTGATGATTCAAATGTTAAAGACATGATTGTTAGTTATAAAATGCATAAAGGAAAGTCTTTCGAGATTTACACATTACCAAAGGATTGTGATATTGTTATAAGTACATCTCTTGAAGAAAGTATTCCTAGCAATGATGTGTCCGAAGAGGTTACAGTTATGGAAGAACATCAATCATCAAATTCAACAGGTATACTTTATTGTTATTAATTTTTTTTATATATAAATACATATATTTTTATTTAATTTTATTTATTTAATCTTCAATTTTCGGTCCCAACGTGATGAAAAAAAACACTAGAGGGCCTACACGATGCATAAAAATAATCAACTTACTGGAAGGACAAACATTATCTGTAGAATTTGACGAGGATAATTAAGCTATTGGTGAGAATGCAACTCAATTTATTTGGTTTTTGGGACAAATAGATAGAAGCCAAAGTTGTCCTTTAAAAGTAAATGGTTAGAAAGAAATTGAGGAAAACAAGATTGACCACATGTGGGACATCATATTGGTAAAGAATAAACTAATAAAGTTTATAATTTTCTTTAAGTTTTTACAATTAAATATCTATTAGAATATATTATCATAAAATTATATTTAATATATTTTTTGTAGGAAAAATTTAATTTTGATGTGTTTGAGGATAGAAAATATGCAATCATTTGTCATATGAGTGACCTTTAGAGACTATAGACACAAAATGAAAAGTAAGTAATTTGATTCAAAAGCATCTTATCAACTTCGCTTGCGGAATAAGCCTAAACGTGTTAGCGCCAACGACTGAAAATATTTGGTTAATCTTTGGAGTGATGCTGATTTTTAGGTATGATGTATTAGATTAAATTTTTTATTTTATTAGAGAAATAGTTTTATTTTATCAATTAAAGAAACTAATGTTAATTATTGTTTATTAATCTTTATTCAGAAAAGAAGTATGCAAAACAAATCGAATAGATCGAAACGTTCCTTCCCTCCATATATTGGAACCAAAAGTTATGCAAAACTTAGACATGAAATGGTACACAAAATAATATTTAGAATAAAGTTAGAAGAATTTATTGCATTTTCTAAATTTAACTAACAATAATGATTGTTATTTTTATAGGCAAAAAACGGAAAAACTCCTTCTCGTGTTGAAGCTTTCATGGAATCTCGCAAGAGAAAAAAAGGAAAACAAGTATATTCTTTTCAACAAGATGCCATGGTAATTTTAATATGTTAACTTTCCTCTTTATCTGATTAATAATTATTTATTTTCATAAATAGTGTTAGATTGTTTTGATTGTAGGATCAATTTGACCAATTAAAAAACAACAACAAAATGTTGAAATTTCTCTAAATGATGATTGATATCTTTGAAAAAGTACTTGAGAGGGAAAAAAATGGATATCTTCGTGCATATGGTCCCGAAAAAAATATTAGTGAATATTTTGGTGGTAGACCAACAAAGGTACAACTCATAAAGCAATTAGAATCAATCAGAAAAGAATCAAACGAGCGTGTGGAAGAAGTTAAAAGTGAAGCTAAGGAACAAATTGAAGAAATGAAGAAAGAAACATATAACAAATTAGAAGAGTTGAGTAAAAGGTGGGGAAAGAAATTTCAAATGAGTAAGTAATGTTTCTTTTTTATAGCTTTTCATATCACTAATTTAGTAAATATGTGCTTTATTTTTTAAAAAAAATCATATTAATAATTAAATTAAATATTTTATTGTGTCATTTCTTATGTAATATTTAACTGTTTTTGCAGCTTATGAAGAAGTGATGAGAGCATCAAAATTGACGGGACAAAAATAGCTATTATCTCTTGTAAAAGAATATTTATATGTTTGAATAAAATGATGTTTCACTATTTTGAATGACATTGTTGAATCTTTATTAAGTCTTTTCTCCATGTATTATATTTATTATACAATTTAATATATTTCGCACATTTTTAATATAAATTTCATGTTAAATAGCAACTACATTGTATGAATTTGTAGCTATGAAAATTTTTTTATTAGGTTGAAAAACATATATAATTGCCACAAAAATATCTTGTGAAGAGTATATAATTGCCACAAAAATATCTTGTTAAAAAATGAAGAATTTTTAGCTACAATTTATATATTGTGACAATGAAGTGTGAAATTTTAGTTCTGAAATTTTAAATTTGTAGCTATATCTATACTCCTATAATTGCCACGTATAGAGAACATGGCTAAAAAAAATTACTTTTTATAGCAAATAGTTTTTCTTAAGCTTCAGCGCTGATATTTCATGGCTAGATATATGAATTGTTAGTTACAATATGAAAAAATTTGTGGCAAATACATTGAGTTATCGCTATGAATTTTTTGATTCATAACTAAATATAAGTATTATTGCCACAAGATCAATTATAGAACTAGCCACAAAGTTTGAATATTCGTGGCAAATAAATTGAATCTTTTGCTACAATACAACCCCTTATGCTACTTTATAAAGATAGATACAAATTTTATTTATCGTGGCACAAGAATAAAATAATTTGCTATAAGTATATTTTTCGTGGCAGAAGTTTGTATCCATTGCAGCTATAAACAATTTTATTTTGTAGTTATAGGTATAAAATCTTAGTTACGGACCATATAAAGTTTGTAGCTAGCTATTAGCCACGCTACATCTTGCTACGCATGCTACGAAACAAAATAATGTAGCTAAAGTGTTTAGCTACGAAAAATTTCAAATTTAGCTACAATATATTTTGTAGCTTAAAGTATATTTTCTTGTAGTGACTTTTAATACGTCATCCTTCTACGTACAGTACGCCAAATGTTTGTTGATATGTTTTTTAACTCTTAGGGTGTGTTTGGTATGAAGGAAAACATTTTCCGGAAAATGTTTTCCAATTTTCTCATGTTTGGTTGGGTTAAATGTTTTGGAAAATGTTTTCCAAATCAACTCATTTTCCTCAAATTTAAGGAAAATGACT
>JAJOOH010005710.1:0-21848 GCA_029582605.1 Solanum gracilifrons
CACTTGTTTGAATAGAACAAACTAAGGAACACAACATTGTGCTATCTGTAAAAATAATAGGAACATTCTCAAGGTATATATATATATATATATATATATTATATAGACAATGATGTCTTCCATAAGAATTAATACCAAAAAGTAAACTAGTTACCCTCTAAAATAATAAATTTCAAAACTAACAGTAGATACAAGATAAAAGTACTATAGATATTTTCTGCAAGCTCTGTTGTTTTAATTTCACTACAACTTTTCTTCAGAAAATCACAAAATATAATCCAATTTTTTTGTAAGCTATGAAAACAATCTCACCATCAGGTTTACTGCTACCTAAGCTACCCTAGAAATATGTTTTCAAGCTAGAACAAAGCTAAGTTACTTCGACACTTCACTTTTGGTGTTGCACCTGTGTCAATACGATGTGGGTGTGGGTGCGGGTATGGAATTCGTGTTCGATTCGGTCAACTGATTTTGCATATTTTGACCAAAATTGTTGGGAAAACTCTGGACAATTTTAATGATTTTTGTAATCAATACAAAAGCTGAGGTGAAATTGAAGGAAATGGAATATCTTTAAATAGAAATTTCTAGGTTACTATTTTTCCTTTGATCTCCATCCAAGATTCTCCTCAAGCTCTCCAGATAATATCTCATAATTTAGGTTTAATAACTCTAGTTTTAGATATTCTAATTATTTAGGCAAATCCACACACCCTTATTTATTCATGGATCCATATCCCCGAATCTTAAAAATTAGATTATGAAGGATCCGACCTATAGATCCGCACCCGTATCAACACCTTCACCCGAGTCTGAGCAACTTAGGTACAAAATGCCTCAGAAAACATGATAGTTTGATTCTCCCATTCCTTAAGTTTCGCACCTCTGAAAAAATCCACAAAGTAAACTCCCCTACATCCCATCTTGAATGATCAATGACTGCTAAAAAAAATTCACTTCTATCAAGTCATAAAACTTTCTTGTCGGAACATCTATTACATCGTTCTTAAATTTCATAATTCTTAAATTCTTCTTCTTAACACTAAATGCCACTATGAATCTTTCATCAAGAGTACCTACCGAATATATGGCTCCTTCGAGGCAAACTCCTTTGTCAATTAGCAGAATCAACGAACATGGTGCCCCTTTAGTCTTTCTCCACGATTCACTTGAATAAAGAGTTAAAACCCAATATATTGCGAGTGAGAAAATCTTTCGCGGAATAGTACTCATCAAACTTTTGTAATTCTTTTCATCTTGTTCAAAACCAAATAAATAGTAATAATGGGTAAATTTATCATCAATGGAATTTAGGAAAGGAAGATAGTTTACTAATATTGCATTGGGATTAATAAAGAGTAGAGGGTGATCATTTCTACTCCATAAGTAGAACAAAATGTTAATCTACTACAGGATGTTTAATGTCATCTAACTCATCAATATGACATACAATGGCTTTTTCATTTTCCACCTTTTGATCTATGGTGTAAAATAATTTTCCATCCTCTGAATGTGAGAGGAATTTGTCTCATCCAGATGAGATATAGAGCGTTCATGAGGCATATCTACAAAACATGGATCCAAAACAAGAGAATTGTAAAATTTAGAAAGACACTTATCACACATCAAAGAATCAACTAGGAGCTTAGAATATATATCATATATGATCTCTTCATGCATTGAAAATTTTACTAAATGCCTCTTGCTCTTTTTGTTCTCCACTAGGAAAATCATTTGTTACCTGAAATATTTCATATTAATATCTTCAGGTAATGAAAAATTGAACGATTTCAAGACTAAACACATTAATAGACAATAACATATATCAAGAAGTTTTAGAACATACCATTACCTTTTTTGATATGAGAACAGAAACTTCTAGTTATAAACTAGAATAGAAACAATGGAATCTCAAGAGATATAAAATAATTCTATATTCTTCAAGTCTCCAAAGTAATAATTTATATATATAGTTTCACTCCAGCGTCTAGATAATGTCTAGTTAGACATTCATTAATTACTAAAGCCTAAGTATGTAAAAGAAATAGTACTAGAAAAAAAAATCTAATGTAGCTATGGCATAGTTAGACTTCAATAATTATTTTCAATCAATGACTCTGTTTGGTTACTTGCGGAATTCAAAGTAGCATATATCATAATTTTATCTTGAAATATATATATATTAATATATTGTGCTCCAAGATTTTGGAAAATTTATTTCAAGATAAAATTAAGATATATGCATGAACTCCCAAACATGAATGTTGAATTACTATAATACCCTCAATTAAAAATACTCAATTTATTTTATTTAATTATATTATATTAAAAGTAGATACTTTTGTTACAATAAAAGATTGTGACTTTTCCAATGAGTTGTTACTTTTCCAAAGGATTGTGACTTTTTCAAAGGGTTGTGACTTTACAAAAGAGTTGTGTCTTATCCTATGAGTTGTGACTATTTTAAAGGGTTATGAATTTTCTGATGAGCAATGAATTTTTAGAAGGACTGTGGCTTTTCTATTAACACACAATAGTACCTATTCATAGAACTATTTGTTAGCTATAGAGGGGACATTTCCTCTCACTTTTAAACTATGATTTTTAAGGTTTTCTACTCTTCTTCTTCTTATAAACTCCAAGTGTTTTTTGCAACAGTTGATTAAGTTCAAAATTCAATGAAATTGGAGGTACCATATAGGAAAGAGTTGGTGAACAAATTGTAACAAATCATTCATCCATTCACAACTATATTTTCTTCTTATGATTCTCATCACACACATACTTCAATATTTATATCATTTTAGAAAATTAATATCCTTTTGTAACGATCGAATTCTGTCGTTATAGAAAAGCCAACGGGGAAAAATTTTGGGTCGGAAATTTTTTTCGTAGTAACTTGAAATTTCTCAACCTAGTCCAGATTTGGACGAAATTGGAGTCATTAAAGCCTATGGAAATATGGTAATATTTGGGTGATCTAATTATGAATTTGATCACATTAGTAGATAGATAAGACGTTAAGGAACTCGTACGACTTTACAAAATTGAATTCGGGAGAATAAAACTCCCAGAATCGATGTTAGCATGAACGAGTAGTTTCTGAGTGTCGTTGGTGGAAGGTGTATTGTCAAATGGGGGTTTGAAATTCTTAAAATTGATCACTGTTTTCGTACAAGTCGCTGAGGCGGGATTTCTGCCATCAGGGCGGGGTCTCTATAGAAGGGTGAGTGCCGCCATGGTGGGGCAGACGCGACTTAAAATCAAAAAAATAAACCCCAAAAATGTTTTATTCTACAATTTTTGAACTTGAGATCTAAGGAACGAACCCAGGGTTTTCTTAACAGATTTTCACCATTCTTGAGGCTAAAGGTAAGATTTTAACTCCCCGAATCCATTTTTCGATTCGTAGAACGTAATCTAATGGGTAATTATCGATGGACTAGGGTTTTGATCTGGAACTTATGGTGAAGAAAGCCCTAATCTGGGTATGGGGATCATGGGTATGATCTAGGGTTGATAGAATTGTTAGTAATTCGGGTAATTAGTTATTGTTTATTGATTCCCATGTTATATTGATCGTTTGTAGACCAAGAACAAGCGGAACGAATTCTGAAAGGGAAGAATCAAGTTTCTTAGGGGTTTCAAGTTTGTTTCGAGGTAGGTGATGGTTGTGATTTCATGATTGTGTGATATATGTTTGGTCTTGCTTCATTATAATATGTGTATGTATGCAAATGTTGCATTATTGATGACACTTGTTGTAAATTAGGATAGATGAATAATGAATCCCATGAATCACGACTTGATTGTATGATTATGAGAATGTACATTGTGATTGTGATTGTGGCTTGTTGAATGGATCGAGTGTTGCGTTCTGACACACTAACTTGGATCGGTTGCCACATTCTAGCATAAATATGGGATCAGTTGCCACGTTCCGGCATAAACATTGGATCGGGTACCACGTTCTGGTATGCTGACAATTTGGGTTTGGGTTCCATGAGAGGACCAATGAGTTTACTTAACTGTATAATTGAGACTTGTGAAATGATCCGTTGTTATTAAATGATGATGATATTGTATATGTTTGGTGTAGCGATCCTTTCAAAATGATACCACTGCTTAAACAAGAAATCTAATTAAATACTTGCGACATTTAAAACCAATTAATGAGAGCATAATGATTTTAATCTAGAAGAGGGATTAGATTCATAACGAACTCCAAAAAATAATAATATAACATTTAAGCAATTAACCGACTATATCTTCATGCATATGTTAACCTCACACTTGAGGGTGAAATAACAAGAATATTACAAGCTTTCGAGTACCGAAATCAGCCGGCTCATGCTTCACACAACTTTCAAGACATATAGCAAATTACTATATTACAAGACTTGGGTTTACACACCCCAAAAAGATAAAAACGTATAAGCATACTTATATTACAACCCATGGTGACATGACCAAATCAGCCCTCAAAATCTCCTGTAAATATACAGCACAAAGATCATGTACAAGTCCCAAGGTTTATACAAACTATATATGCCTATATGCAAATGTGATCTTCCTTAAGGCTTTCTAAATCTCCATCTTCAATGGCCAGCTTCATGCATCATTGCGAACAACCCCTACGATAGAAACAACTATCGCTAAGCATATAGCTTAGTGGTGTAAAAACTATAGGTTTGGAGCCCTCAAATTCGACAAGTTATCATTCTCAAGTCAAGGGCAGCACGATCAAACAAAATCAATAAATCAAGTAAACAATATACAAAGAGTATCAAGTTCAATATTTAAAGGTCCAAATGTCAAGAATGCTCATAGCACAACTTTTCAAGAGATTCAACAACAAGGCTCACCCAATATATACATCATGTCGTCACACTAAGCACGAGAAGGAATCAAGAAGGATCAACGCCCTACATCAAGAAGGGTCAAAACCCAATAATCAAAAGAACCAAGAACCATATTAAAAATGGCTTCCTAGTTCGTACTTAAAATGGACAACTTCCATTCTTAAGACGAACTAAAAATCCAGAGTCAAGATGGCAAATGATCAAAACCAAGAGGCATGCCAAGAGTGACGAAGTCACAGCCACAAGAAGGACAAAGTCCCAACAAGAGTACCAAGTGATCAGACAATCCGTACAAGTGGGCGAATTACACAAGCATCTTTAATGTATTAACGAATACCAATACGACAATGCAAAGTGACAAGATGTAACCAAGGTACCAAGTTAAATTTCAGATATACCAGCAGGAAAAAAAAATACAAGCATAGGTTTATACACAAACCTCAATTCTTTAGCACAAAAACAGTCCAACAAAACTCCACAAGTCAAACCGTAGACCTAGCAGCGTATCAAAGTCTTCAACTTGTACACGAGGATATACAACCTTAAAAATGAATTCAATAACTTATTTACTTTCTAGCAGCTCAATAATGATGACATAAAATAGGGTTATCATCACAAGTAAGCCTAGCCTGTACAAATACGACTATGCTCCCAAACAGTAAATTCTGGCCATCCTAGTGCATCATGTCACAACTAAGATTTGAAATGGCAAACGGCAAAACTGGACTGTATACTCTTCATGAAAGATGTAGGTACCTCTTTTAAGGTTGCAAACAACCAAGAACCACCGCAAAATGTATTTTGGATAAAAAGATATAGTCAAAACACTAACAGTTGTCCATATAGGATTTCAAACTTCAGAATCTAGACAGAACTTGTCCTATGATGCGTCCCATATTTCGAATCCATAACAACAAAATTAGAGTTTAACATAAACATAAGAGTTGTACATATACGAATTACCTTTCCAAATCATATTTATTGACAGTAAACAAAGTTCTACAGAACGAGATATGCTTAATCTACAAAATGCTACCCAGCTCAAAAACAGGTTTTACTACTTACCAAAGAGAAGAGTGTAACTCGATTTCCAGCCAAAAGAACCAAGATTTTCTCTTGTGATCTTGAAGAACAACAGGTTAGATAATGTTCTAAGGGACTTATACTTCAGCTGAGACGAATTTCCTTAGAGGAGGTGTCAAAATATAGTAACACAGGAGGTGCTTATCATATACACAGCTATCCCTAAAAGTCGGCTGCCCAAATAATTGTGTACTGCCCAATTGCATACATATACACCTATATATATATCCTTCACCTCCTTTTAAAGCTATACATATTTCTAATTAAAACATTACGCAAATACCCCCATACAATACATTAAATTATGATGACAATTATTTTAAGCAAGGTTGCAAATATAACATTATTTCAAGTTCTTAAAATGAGAATAAACATATTGTAATAATTAAGTAGTGGTTTATCGACACACGACTCTTGTTAGCATTTTCGGGGTGTTACATTCGGTGTATGCATGTTATTTTTATGTTGTATGACTTATGTATGTTGCAGTTAGTGGGATAGCCACGTGATCCTACCAGTACACTGTGGTTGTGTACTAATATTGCACTTGCTCTTTCTTTGTTGAGTACAGGGCATCTTCAGGCGGCTATTGACAGACCTCGCTTAAAAAATCAGTGATCGTCATTCGAATTCAAGGGTGAGCCAGTTCTTATGGGCTGCCATGAGTTCTCCTTCGTCTATGTCCATATTTGGGACTTAGACTTTCTAGTTAGTTATTAGTTCATTAGTTTGGGGTTGTAACCCTTCTTGTTTAGACTTTTGGTTCATTGTTAGATGTTTTGGTACATTGACTTTCAGGTACTAGGCATTTAATTCCGCAATTCGTTGTTAGATATTTTGGAAGTTTATGGGAACTTCAGTCTTTAGTTATTTAAACTTGCTTTAGTAACTTTAAATGCTTTAGTATATTGATTAAGTTGGTTAGATAATTAGTATAAATGGTTCTCCCACCGGAGGTTAGTGTGGGTGTCAATCACGATGGTCTGGATCGTGACAAAGTCGGTATCAGAGCCTAGGTTTGTTGATCTCGATGTACCAAAACAAGTCCAGTAAAGTCTTGCAGAACGGTACGGAGACGTCTGTACTTTTCTTCGAGAGGCTATAGGACGTTAGGAAATATCTTTGTTTTCTCTTGTCTCCTTTCGTGCTATAACTTGATTCCAGGTTGTATCTGCCGATTCGAACTGGTATCTAACCTCTTTCACTCAGAAGGTTAACACTAGATTCAACGACATCAGGCTCATAGCTCCCATCAATGCTCCAGCTGAGGAATCTGCAGCGAGAGGTCGCAGTCGAGGCAGGGGTAGAGGAAGAGATAGGGGTAGAGGCTGAGAAAGAGTGGTGCCTACTAGAGATGGGGTAACGGTAAAAAATGCTCCACAAAATGAAGCCCCTCTCGTACATCATGAAGAGATAGAGGAGAATATTGAGGTTGAAAATGTTGAGGAGGTTGGACAAGAAAAAGAGGTGCAGGCTAAGACTACATATATTCCTCCCATAGACCCAATGTTAGCCCAGCAGATCATGTCATTCTTGAAAGAGTTGGTTGGTCCTAGAGTGTTTCCCTCTGTTCAAGCAACTCAAGCTCCCGCCAATCCTCCTATTTTTATCAGTCCCTAAGGTGGGTGGAATTGGAGGTAATGACGCTTTCTTCCGTCCTTTGTTGGGCTGTTATGACTAGTAATGAGCATGAAATGTTGACTAAGTTCTTGAAGTTGAAACCGCCTGTGTTCCATGGTTCCGAGAGTGAGGATGCATATGAGTTCATTGTAGATTGCTACGAGAGGCTTCATAAGTTGGGAATTATCCATCCGCGTGGGATTGAGTTCGTGACTTTTCAGCTTCATTGTGAGGCTAAGAAGTGGTGGAGAGCTTATATAGAATGCAGATCTTCAATTTTACCCCACTCACTAGGACCCAGTTTTATGCTCTATTTTTGGAAAAATATGTGCCTAGGACTTTGAGAGATCGTAAGAAATATATGTTCATGGCCTTGGAGCAAGGTGGTATGTCGGTGGATGCTTATAAGGCCAAGTTTCATGCATTGTCTAGGTATACCAGTTGGTGACTACTGAGGAAGAGAGAATCGGTTTATTTATTAAGGGACTAAATTTTGAGTTGCAGGTATTATCAGTTCACATGACATCTGCAGGGAGAAGCTTTAATGAGGTAACAAACTTTGTTAAGAAAGTGGAGGGGATGAGGCAAGATGGTTAGGCTAAGGCATTGGCAAAAGGGCCACGAAGTCGAGTAAGTTTCAAGGCTCTTACTCCAAAGGGGCAGGGAGGCCTCCACTTGCAACCAGACCAATTCAGTCTGCCATGCCCGCCTCTACAGGTAATTACTTAGGAACTCCACCTCATAATTTGATTCAGGATAGCCAGGGAGTCGCACCTTCGACGGGCGGCATACCATCTTTTGATCGTACTTGCTACAATTGTGGATAACCTGGGCATATGAGGAGAGATTACCCCACCAACATGGGTTAGATTCTGCGCATCAGCAGGCTAGAGCAGTGGTACCCGCAAGAAATGATAATAATGGTCGAGGGCGTCCATAAGGTGGGCGAGGAGGTAATCAGTGAGGCCGTGGGGGTAGAGGAAATGGTAACGCAGGCAGAGGTACAGTGCAGCTAGGCAGGGAAGTCACCCGTCAAGATGATAGGGCTTAATGTTATGCCTTTCTGGGCAAGAATGAGGCAGAGGAGTCTGATGCAGTGATCACATGTACTATTCTTATCTGTGACCGGATGGTTAACGTGTTGTTTGATCCGGCTTCTACTTATTCTTATCTATCTGTGAGATTTGACTCAAAATTTGATATGAATTGTGATAAACTTGATGCCCACATCCATGTTTCTACCCCAGTTGGAAAGTCAGTCATAGTTACCCATGTCTATCGTGCTTGTCTTATTTTACTTATGGGTTATCATACTTGGGATGATTTGGTGATATTGGATATGACTGACTTTGACATAATCTTAGGCACGACTTGGTTGTCCCATTATTATGTTGTGCTTAATTGTAACACTAAGTCTGTGACTCTAGAAATTCCGGGAAGGGAAAAATTAGAGTGGGAAAGGGTGTACAAGCCTAAGCAAGCTAATATCATATCCTTCATTCGGGCTAGAAAACTGGTGGGGCAGGGTTGTTTAGCTTATTTGGCTCATATTGGGGATGTTGAGGTTGAGTCTCCATCTATTGAGTCTATTCTTGTGGTGTCAGAATTTAGAGAAGTGTTTCCTAATGATCTGCCTGGTATGCCTCCTGATAAGATATAGACTTTTGCATCGATTTAGAACCTGGTACTTATCCCATTTCCATCCCTCCATATCGCATGGCCCCAACGGAATTAAGAGAGCTTAAGGCTCAAGTCCAAGAGCTTCTTGATAAATGATTTATTTGTCCTAGTGCTTTCCCATGGGGTGCTCCAGTTTTGTTTGTTAAGAAAAAAGATGGTAGCATGAGAATGTGTATATATTACCGACAATTAAATAGGTTCACCATTCGAAATAAGTATCCCTTGCCTCGAATAGATGATATTTTTGACCAATTGCAAGGTGCATCATTTTTCTCCAAGATTGATATATTGTCATCTACTATCACTTTAAAATTAGGCCTGAGGATGTGCCCAAGATGGCGTTTAGAACCTGCTATGGGCACTATGAGTTTCTAGTTATGTCTTTTGGTTTGACTAATGCACTCGCCACTTTTATGAGTTTAATGAATGGGGTGTTCAAACCATTTCTTGATTCATTCGTCATAGTCTTTATTGATGATATTTTGGTCTATTCGAAAAGTGGAAGAGCATGCCGACCATCTTCGTATTGTTCTGGGTGTTCTTGGGAAACAAAGGTTGTATGCTAAATTTTCTAAATGTGAATTTTGGTTGACTTCGGTTGCATTTTTAGGGCATGTAGTTTCAAAATAAGGGGTAATGGTAGATCCCTAAAATCTTGTAGCGGTTAGGAATTGGGTTCAACCTAGCTCTGTGATGGAAGTTAGGAATTTTGTGGGGCTCGCTGGCTACTATCGTCGTTCTATGAAGAACTTTGCTTCTATTACCACTCACTTGACAAATTTGACCAAAAATGAGATACCATTTGAATGGACTAAATAGTGCGAGGATAGCTTTCAAAAGCTCAAGACTCTCTTGACCACCACACTCATTCTAGCATTACCGGTGGAAGGTAAAGATTTTATAGTTTATTGTGATGCTTCACATTCTGGCTTGGGTGTTGTGTTGATGTAGTAAAATAATGTTATAGCTTATGCCTCACGTCAGATAAAGGTGCATGAGAGGAATTATCCAACACATGATTTGGAGTTGGTAGCGGTAGTGTTTTCTCTTAAGATCTGGCGACATTACCTCTATGGTGTTAAGTGTGATGTGTTTTTGACAATCGTAGTGGCAGACGCTTTGAGTCGAGCGGTAAGTATGGGTAGTTTAGCTTGCTTGAGTGTAACTAGATGACCCTTGGCTAAAGAAATTCATACCTTGGAGTCTAAATTAATGTAATTGGGCATCTCAGAAAAAGGTGGGGTGTTAGCTAGCATTGAAGTAAGAGCCACGTTTATGGAAGCGATCAAGTCAAATCAATTCGAGGATGAAAATTTGAATGAGCTCAAGAAGAAGACTAAGATTGGTAAGGCACAAGTGACCACTCTTGATGCGGAAGGTATGCTTAGTTTTAAAGGAAGGATTTGTGCTCCTCGAGTTGATGACTTGATTCAAAAGTTGTTGATAGAATCTCATGGTTCACAATATTCCATTCATCCGGGTGTGACCAAGATGTACCGAGACTTGAAGCGAATTTATTGGTGGTCGGGCATGAAGAAGGATATAGTGGAGTTCATAGCTAAGTGTCAAAATTGTCAACAAGTAAAGTATGAACATCAAAGGCCTGCAGGTTTGCTTCAAAGAAAGCCAATTTTGGAATGGAAGTGGGAAAGGATAGCCATGGATTTTGTGGTTGATCTTCCCAAGACTTTGGGGAAGTTTGATTCTATTTGGGTAGTGGTTGATAGGTTGACTAAGTCAGCCCATTTTATTTCGGTAAGAATAGATTATAATGCTGAACAATTGGCTAAGGTGTATGTGAAAGAGATAGTGAGATTGCATGGGTGCCCCTTTCTATCATCTTAAATCGTGGTACGCAGTTTACTTCCATGTTTTGGAGCAAAATACATGATGAATTGGGCACACAACTCACTTTTAGTACCGCTTTCCATCCTCAGACAGACAGGCAGTCGGAGAGGATTATTTAAGTGTTAGAAGACATGTTGAAGGCATGTGTGCTTGATTTTGGAGGACATTGGGATAAGTTCTTACTCTTGTGTCAATTCTCTTATAACAATAGTTATCACTCCAGCATTGATAGGGCACCGTTTGAGGCATTATATAGGAAAGGATGTAGATCACCCATATGATGGTTCGAGGCTGGAGATGTTAAACCATTGGGGGTTGATTTAGTAAAGAATGCTCAAGATAAAGTGAGGAGTATTCAAGATAAGCTCTTAGCAGCCCAGAGTAGACAAAACAAGTATGCGGATCACTTGGTAAGAGACATGACATTTCAAATTGGTGAGAATATTCTTCTTAAGGTATCACCCATGAAAGGGGTGATGAGATTTGGCTAGAAGAGCAAACTAAGTCCGTGATACATTGGTCCCTTTGAGGTTCTTAAATGTGTAGGACTGGTAGCTTATAGATTGGCTTTACCTCCTAACCTATCAGGAGTTCATCCGGTGTTTCATGTGTCCATGTGGAAGAGATATAATGCTGATGGGGATTATATCATTAAGTGAGACTCAATTGTGTTAGACAAAGACCTCCAATATGAGAAGGAACCGATTGCAATTCTTGATCATGATTTCTGGATGTTGAGGACCAAGGAGATTAAGTCTGTGAAAGTGCAATGGAATCATCGCCCGGTTGAGGAAGCTACTCGGGAAACCGAGAAGGATATGCGAGACAAGTATCCCCAATTGTTCGTCGATTCAGGTACTACTCCATTCCTTCCTTAGCCTATTATTCCTAAGTTTGTCACTCGGAGACGAGTGATGGGTAAATTGGTATCTATTTTAATGACCGGATTCCGTCTTTATAGAAAATCCAATGGAGAAAAATTTTGGGTCGGAAAACTTTTTCGTAGTAACTTGGAATTTCCTAACCAAGTTCAGATTTGGACGAAATCAGAGTCATTAAAGTCTGGGGAAATCTGATAACAATTAGGTTATCTAATTATGAATTTGATCACATTAGTAGATAGATAAGACGTTAAGGAACCCGTACGACTTTACGGAATTGAATTCGGGCGAATAGAACTCCCGAAATTGATCTTAGCGTAAATAGGTAGTTTTTGAGTGTCGTTGGTGGAAGGTGTGTTGTGAAATGGGGGTTTGAAATTCTTAAAATTTCTCACTATTTCCGTGCAAAAGCTGAGGCAGGATTTCTACCGTCAGGGCGGGGACGCTATAGCGGGGTGAGTGTCGCCATGACGGGGCAGACGCTACTTAAAGTCAGAAATAAATCCCAAAGACGTTTTATTCTGCAATTTTCAAACTTGAGAGCTAAGGAACGAACCCAGGGGTTTTCTTGATAGTTTTTCACCATTCTTGAGGCTAAAGGTAAGATTTGAACTCCCCGAATCCATTTTTTGATTCGTAGAACGTAATCTAATGGGTAATTATCGATGGGGAAGGGTTTTGATCTAGAAATTATGGTGAGGAAAGCCCTAATCTGGGTATGGGGATCATGGGTATGATCTAGGGTGGATAGAATTTTTAGTAATTCGGGTAATTAGTTATTGTTTATTGATTCCCGTGTTATATTGATCTTTTCTAGACCAATAACAAGCGGAACGAATCCGTAAAGGGAAGAATCAAGTTTCTTAGGGATTTCAAACTTGTTTCGAGGTAGGTGATGGTTGTGATTTCATGATTGTGATATATGTTTGTTCTTGCTTCATTATAATATGTGTATGTATGCGAATGTTGCATTATTGATCACACTTGTTGTAAATGAGGATAGATGAATGATGAATGCCATGAATCATGACTTGATTGTATGATTATGAGAATGTACATTGTGATTGTGATTGTGGTTTGTTGAATGGATCGGGTGTTGTGTTCCGACACACTAACTTGGATTGGTTGCCACGTTCCGGTATAAATATGGGATCAGTTGCCACGTTCCGGCATAAACATTGGATCGGGTACCATGTTTCGATATGCTAACAGATTGGATTTGGGTTCCATGAGAGGACCAATGAGTTGACTTAACGGTATAATTGAGACTTGTGAAATGCTCTGTTGTTATTAAATGATGATGATATTGTATATGTTTGGTGTATGCATGTTATTATTATGTTGTATGACTTATGTATGCTGCATTTAGTGGGATAACCGCGTGATCCTACCTGTACGTTATGGTTGTGTACTGATACTGCACTTGCTCTTTCTTTGTTGAGTACAAGACATCTTCAGGCGGCTATTGACAGACCTCGCTTAGAAGATCAGTGATCGTTATTCGAATTCAAGGGTGAGCCAGTCTTAGCATTGGAATTTAGGTATTGTTTTTCTATTAAAGAAGAAAAGAACATAACAAAGAAATGATTAATTATCTGTGAACTTTGCTTCACACAGAAAACTTTTATATATAGTGCGCGGGAATTTACATTTCTTTTTCTTGTTT
Organism: Solanum gracilifrons; assembly: GCA_029582605.1. NCBI lineage: Eukaryota > Viridiplantae > Streptophyta > Magnoliopsida > Solanales > Solanaceae > Solanum > Solanum gracilifrons. The sequence goes on from JAJOOH010005710.1 coordinate 13,641, forward strand.
TGTTTCTTTAATTTATTTCTTGTGTTTTTTCATTCGAGAATGAAGTTAATAATTGTGTTCACATAATGAGTGAACAATGAAGAATACACTTATTGTAGATTATTTTTCTAATAAAATAAATAGATCAAGTTGTGGGAGAGACAATAATAATAAACGAATACGAAAAAAGGCACATGACTGGGGTAAAATATTTCTTGTTTGTTTTTTCTTTTTTTTTATTCTTTTAACTTCAAACGAAGGAGTTTCTTCCTAATTTTGTAACACTGAGGTTAATATAGCATGAAAATATATTTTTCTCTTCCTTCTTTATTGGCTATGAATTTTTCAATAATTTTTTTGGAGAAAATAAAGTATTGGTGGCAAGAGATTTCAATCAAATTGAATACTAGAGTAAATATAGCATGAACATATATTTTCGTCTTCCTTCTTCATTGGCTATGAATTGTTCTATATATTTATTCTTTTTTATATTTATATTGTGTTGAATTTTTTTAAGTATGAATTTCCTGTTATTTATGTTCATTTTGATCTAAGAAAATATTATGTCACAAGATACACTCCTTGCAAGCTATATAAAAATTGAGTAATAATATTTTGTAAAAGATATATTACGTATAAAGATAAAATATTACACTATTTATGGTAATAGTTATTAGTGTCATGCACATCTCAAATTTGAAGTATTAATATTTAAGAGAAAAATTGTACTTAAATGGTGTCCATCATTTATAGTCATAACCTAAGAGGAAATGCTATTGATGACCTTTTTTATATTGATATTATTTTTCTATTTTGCTGGTTAAGTTTATTTACACAATTAAGTAAAGTAAAAAAAATAGTACTAAAGAAATGTCACTTTATCACCATATTTAAATTTTGAATGTATTTTTAAGTGTTTCAATGAAATCTAAGGGTCACCTTCCTACACCCACTTTATCTAAACAAAACATGATACTAATTGCCCAAATGGGAGAAAAGAATTCAGTGCATTGCTTATTCATTTTGTTCTAGTGAAGCCTCTGGACTATATATATTATTTTATTACTCTTATTTAGAAATAGGACTTCTGGTGTACGAACACTGCTACATAAATTGTACCAAATGCAATGAAAGTTGTATGACGGGAACGGGATCAAAAAAGGTAGTACAGAAAATTTAAAATTTGTGCCTATTCCTAACAATATACATACGTGTCAGTTTTTGGCCTTACATCTGCTTGTGCAACTAAGTACGTGTCATTTGACTAGCACCTCTAACTCTTTTTTCTCTGTTTTTAGTTCATTTTCTCAAATATATCTCTAGCTTTCATCAGTTTCATTGCCTTTTGACTCATATGTTTTATTTATTGTTTGTTAATTAATTTTCCAGTTGAGTTTCACAGTACTATCATGTTCAGTTGATCTTGCTTTATTATTCCATGGAGCTCCAACTTCATATACCTTTTTATGTGGATTCGCTTCTTCTCTGTATTTCAAATTACTTTTTTACAAATTATTGAAGCTCTAATGTTGGATTATTATTCTCTACCAGCATGTCTCTCGAGCTCGCTTGACGAGTAGATTAATCAGTTGGCGTTCTACATTTTACGGTGAGCTTGAATAATATTTCTTTAATCTTTTCTTTTCTAAAGTCATATAAAACTAATCAAATCTTTTTTCTTTTCTAGGTCCAATGTTGTATGTTGTGTGAGAACTAAAAGCTTCTGCTATAATATCAGTCCTATTATCTTTTGTATTGACATCTGTGGAAAGTATTTAAGTTTGTTAATTTCACCGACGTGGACATTTGCGTTTACTTTGAGTAGAAAGAAAAGTAATTGCAAAGATGAGATAATTTGGATTATACTATTTCAAACAATTTGATCTCCTAATTTAAAATAGGAAAGAATCCAATAATTTTGTATTGATGTGAATTATGGCCTTACAGGTTCTTGAACAAGCAGAGATGATTGAGCTTTTGGTAGATGAATCTGCTATTAATCTCTGTTGCTATCGTAATGAAAGGGACTTCTTTGTCGAAAGGGTATACGTACTCTAACTTAAAAAGTCACAGTTACTCAACTTATGTTTGTCTCTGCTCAAAATTTGTCTATTCATTGATAATAATGATTGTCACCTTTCATCTCACTGCATATATAATAGTTCTTTCCTGATTGGGTCTCAATTCTAGCCTTTACGCTACTGCTCTTTCGAATGCATTTCAACTTTAATTTTTTTTTTTGCCTCTTGCTTGATCTATTTTATAATTTTGCATATGATCATTATTTACAGATGCAAAGGTGGAATTTGAAACAAACCTGATTTTCAATACAAACACTAAGATATATAGTTATGGCTGAATACAAATTACAATGTATAATACACACAACAAAGTAATAACATACTAATTACAAATATATTAACATAGAAGAAGGTAACTAGAAGGGGATGAGATATTAGAACAGAGAAAGGAGAGAAAGGGGATGAGAGATAATTGACAGCAAAAGCTTCAACATAATTTGTATAACTGTTCTTCTAACTCCTAGTCCTTTTTAACAAATGGTTAATGGTCCTGGATCCCAAAGAAAAGCCTCTAATATCCCATAGGCCCTTACGGAGTCAGCTTGGTTCACAACAATACTCCCGCCCTCAAAATGAACCTTGTCCTCAAGGTTCGAGTGGAGCCACCGTGACATTACAATAGTAAATCTGTCCAGGCTTGAAGGTGAGTCGAGATCTACTGCTTTAGTGTTAGAGTGAAACCAAGAGTTGCTAACCTTAAGTACTGATAAATCAACTCCAGTGCCCTTTGCAGATTCTAAATTTTACCAAGATGGATAACACAAGCCACACCTCCTGTAATTACATCAGTGGTCAGGCCTTCATGTTCCACCGGTTGCTCTTCAATGCTTCTAAGGCCACTATTAGTTAAAGCAGCAGTAGCAATTGAGTCATATAATTAAAATTGCAAACTTCACGTCGCACTTCAATCTCTGTGCTTGTACAATTGTGTTGGACATCTCTCTATTTTGTCCATCCAAAGGGTTTGCCGTGGAAAAATGCCAATACAATAGAATTGATATCAAATTGATGAGCACTTTTAATGTCAATTGATGAAGATCACGTTTGTCGGCAGAGAGAGGTATGTTGCATATAGATAGATTAGTTATTGCTTTAGAGATTTCCAAAAGGACACCATCCATGTCTTCAAGAATTGGTACATCAAAAGTACCTCCTCCAGGATCAAAGACTCAAATCATTTCAAAAGAAATTTGACCTCTAGAAATTCTCTGTTTGTCTGGCTATGACACAGGGATAAACTAGTGCAATTCCTTCTCTGTGAAATTTTCCAACTTTATGATATGGAGAACTGATTAATGAATCAGTAAAAAAGTCAGTTAATGGCCTGGTAAAATCGCAAGTCCAATAATTATGCATCATTGGTGAGGAACCATCTTCAGCGAGAGAAGTAGGAAAATCAGTTAATGACCACAATGATTGTACGAAGCTAGCAAGACTTATTGTAGGATGTGTCATTCTTCTGCTCTCCAAACTTGCATCAAATTTCAAATTCATGCATTGAGAACGGAAAGCAAACAGTCCCCTGGAGTTCTTCTCCCAATCCTTATTCCGAGTGTTCATTTCCAAGTGGGTGTAATTGTAATTAAATTGCAAAGAAGCAACAACTGCCCCTGGAAGATTCGAAAGCAAAATGGAAAAATGCATTCACCATCGTCATCCTGGATCCCACACTTGAGTCATATAATTAACATACACAATGAAACAAAACGTGTCAACAGATCCCAACAAAAGTAATGACTTAGTCTCATGCTCCGAGAAAAATTCAAGAAGATACATGTCTTCAAAGGACGCAAATTCAATTTGTTGTTTCGGAGAGCCAGAATCCAAAGAAATTGATGTAACTTATCTCTTTGGGGACTTACATGAAACTGTTGGATTTCGCTGATGTCAAGATCTATATCATCTTCATCAGACATTTCGATTTGATCATCTAATGGCGCCAAGGTGAATACCTTGGGGCAGTTATTTAACATTTAAGTCGTACATCTTGTGCGCATCAGTTTTGGTCGGGTATTCAGATTTCTCATCAAAGTTCTGAGGCAACAACGAATTGGATATATCGCTCCTTTGTGGATGCACATGTGCAAGACATGGTGAAAGTATATCTAGCTCACTGAAACCTGGCGAAATAGCCTCAAAAGGACTTGGGTACTTAGTCACAGTGGGTACCTGCCAGAGATTGGCCAAACGACCTTCCTGCGATTTGAGATGTCGTTTGCGGAAGTGAATTAACACTTTCGCAGCGAACTGTTTCTAATCTACCAATTGTTTGTTCTGGAAAAGCCATTGGTACCACGTCAACGCTGCTCCGTCAAGATAAGACAAGGCGAGAGATAACTTGTGGTTTTTTGCAATTTCATAGAAGTCAAAGTACTGTTCAGCCTGGGAAATCCATAACTCTGGATTCTTGCCACAGAATCATTAAAATTCTATTGTGCTAGGTTTACTCATCGGAAGGTTTCCAACCAACTCGTGTAATATTGAATGAATTTCCACGAGATCCTTCGACCAAGTGTCCTTCATGACCTTAATTGAATCTTTAATTGTTCGAACTATTTGGTCCTCCATTGAAGACCTCTCAATGAAAGCACCAATGAAACAAACCCGATTTTCAATACAAACACTGAGATATATAGTTATGGTTGAATACAAATTACAACGTATAATACACACAACAAAGTAATAACATACTAATTACAAATATATTAACATAGAAGAAGGTAACTAGAAGGGGATGAGATACTAGAACAAAGAAAGGGGAGAAGAGATAATTGACAGCAAAAGCTTCGACATAATTTGCATAACCATTCTTCTAACTCCTAGTCCTTTTTAACAAGTAGTTATTGAGCCTGGATCCCAAATAAAAGCCTCTAATATCCCATAGGCCCTTACGGAGTCAGCTTGGTTCACAACAGAATTCTTAAAAAGGAAATAGTATAATCTATATCCTCTGTTGGTGTGGTCAGCTGCTTGCTTTGAGCTCTATCCATCCGGCGGCTTTTGAAAAAACCCATTCTTTTTCTAGAGCGTATCTAGCTAATTTCAAGTTGTATGAAACTTTAGGATCTAAAGATGTATATAGTAATCATCCTATGTGTGAACTTACAATATGGCATTTAAGAGTGTTTTTGGTAATGCAACTTGGAATACCCGTTATGTTTCTTAATGGGTAGACTAAGTGCAGAGAAGAAAACTGCCATTTGAACATATATTTTCAAAAAAAATTCAAGTCTCTTGGTTTCTCACATATATACAATCAACTTCTTCATTGATATGTCATCATACGACTTGAAAGGGGAAAAGAATGCATTTTATTGTTGAATTTCAGTTTCTGCTTTTTCTCAGAGATCATGATCCTTTGATGTTGGGCCCGTGCTACATCTAGGATATATATATATATATATATATATGAAAGTCCAGCCAATCCATAAGACTAAAACCCTCAAAACTAGCTCCATTTTTGTTCAAATTAAGTGACATTCACGGATTCCAATAGCTCCGAGCTTGTAAAGGGAGTTTTTGAAGGAATTAGAATCGCTCATGTCACGAGGATTATGGACCTTCCAATGGTGATTATGATCAAAAAAGTTTCACAATTGTCAATCAAGTCCATTTTTTGTTGTACGATTATTTTTATACTACGATATTATCTTTTAACTTTCGATCCTTTATTTGTTGACATGTATCACAAAAGATCATTTAATTTTCCCAATTTTTTTCATTCAATAAACTACTATGTCTGATTACTTTTGGATCTCAAAGACGATGATTCTCAACCCCTTGTGTTAATCCCTAGGTGTTACCTCCCTACACCCACTTTATCTAAACAAAACATGATACTAATTTCCCAAATGGGAGAAATGAATTCAGTGTGTTGCTTATTCATTCTATTAAAGTGAAGCCTCTGGACTATATAAATTATTGAGATCAGAAGTCAGAAAGTTTGAGGGACATCCACAAGTATAAGAATTGGAGTTTTATACTCTTGTAGTTGATAAGAAATGGAAAATTGTGGGCATGGCTCCAGATCCTCTATGGGGATCATATATTAAAGCTAACATCAATGGTATTGTTCATTGGATGGATTGGAAAAAATGACATCATATAATCCCTTAACAACTTGAGGGAAGAGATGAAGTCCCTTCCAACTCAGCATGGTCTTGAAACACCATCATATTGCTTGTCGCTAGTGGAATTGAGGAATTATCTATGTTGTGTAATACTAATTATAGTCAGTACGTTGATATTGGTGTTTTTAAAAAATTGGGCAGTAAAAAGTATTTATTGAAATATCTCTCAATATTTTTATTAGGCATAATAGGGATTTAAATAGTCAACTTTATAACATAATCTGCAAAAAACCGGCATAACAAAAGTTGAAAAAAGGCTAAGTAATCTCAACAATTAAAACAAACTTACAAATATTTAAAATTCAAGTTCATCCTAAAAAGTGGTTACTTATTATGTTAAAATATGACTGCAGTAACTAAAAGAAAACTCAACGCTCCTCCTTTTCTTTAGATACTGCAGTTTAAAAAATTTGCTTCTCCTCGATTACTGCTTCTACAACTTGTCCTGGAAGATTGTTCTTAAGTTTGCACACTTTTGTAAAATGATCGGCTTGTCTGCAATTTCCACATATTGCATCAGGTCTCCACCAATAAAATGATTCCAAGTGTGTTTTCCTTTTGTAGTATTTGTAAAGAGGATAATTACATATATTTTTGTGTGCATAAGAAGCACCCTTGCTAAAATTATCTTGCATGAAGGCTCTTCTTTGATCTTGTGCTTGAATAGCAGTTATTAGATCTCCAATAGAGATAGCAGAGGGATCTTTAGACTCTTACAGAGACAAAATTTTAGACTTGAATCTCTCTAAAATTTTCACGAGAATTGTTTCAACTATTCTGTCGCCTTTGAAATCCTCGCCAAGCAATATGATTTTAGTAACAATCAAAGAAATCTTGTTAGAATACTTAACAATAGTTTCATCCTCTTCCATCCTAAGAGATTCAAAATCCCTTTCCGAATTCATAATTTACATTTGTCTGACTCGGTCACTTCCTTGAGATTTTTTTTTTTTAAAAATTTCCAAGCTTCTTTTGTTGTCTCACAAGAAATGATTTTAGAAAAAATTCAATCCGTGACTGAAATTTTGAATTATAGTTTTGACTTTGAATTTTTTTATTTTTTCATCCCAATAAGATTTAATTAGAGTAACGATGGGATTTCGAGGGTGTAACACCCCAAAAAAAAATAATTTCGAACTAAGACTTGAACCATCCTTTGTTGTGAGTAGGATTTTATTGAGGAATTAAAATTTCTTAAGTGTTAAGTTCACTAGATGTAGCACCTTTGAGTTCAAAAAAAGAACTAAATTGGAAATAGCAAAATCTGAAATTTTGCAAGTTATGCTTAAGTATGAGTTTTGGGTCAACTTCAAATGACCATAAATCCTAGATCAGGATGAGTTAGGTATGCTACAAGATACCATAGGAAAGACCTTTGAATTATCTTTCTAACGCCACCGAGTTTGCTAAGTTTCGAGTTCAGATGAGTGAGATATGACCTTTTGAAGTTAGGCTGACCAGTTAAGGAAAGTCAAAACCGGAAATAGTAAGGGGTATTTTGGTCTTTTCCTTACCCAATCAGATTTAATTCGTTTTTAGTAATATTTTAAGGGTCTAATCCTATTAGGTTCAGTTTTATAATCATAAAATACACCTAGGGTTTTAGTTGGTTGTTCAAGAAGAGAAAAGAAGAGAAGAGAGGAGAAAAGAGGAGAGGATCAAGCGTTCGTCGAGATTCTTGCGTGTTGTAGCGGATTTCGCTATGGGTTTGATCCCTAAGAGGTATGTAAGCTTCCATAGTGTTGGGTTATTTCACCCACACGCCAATCATGATTTATTCAGCGTAATTTCGTTCTTGAAATTTAAAGATTAGAGTTCTTGATGAGTTCTTCATAAGTGTTCTTGAAGTTTCATTAAGTTTTGAAGTAAGATTCTGCTTAGGTCAACTTTAAACGACCATATCTCTTAGAATATTAAGATTTACGTGAGCCATAACCTATCCAATTAAAGGTAATTGAATCTACTTTCCAACCCCACCAGTTTCACGTCAATCCAATAACTGAGTAAAAAGTTATGAC